>JZLH01S0262565.1:2874-14576 GCA_001188425.1 Eucidaris tribuloides | reverse complement strand
AATGCAAATGGGTGTATGAAAACGAACATGACTGGAAATACCAGTTAAATAGATTTCGACCCGTACTGCTACGTCTACGTTGTGGAATTTTTTTTAACGAATTTGTTGCGATATATGCAGATAACTTATAATGTGTACGTTGTCTTGTAATACTCAGTAAATTGTCAAAAATGCTGACATTTGCTATCGTACTACTGTAAATGCAATGTGAAGTCGAAGGCAATATTGTGTTTTTTTTTTAAATGAAGAATCTCTTAAATGAGACATTCATGACAAAGGACTAGTTTTATTCTTGTTTAGCCCCAAATACCCTTACAGTCCCGTTCAGTTAGCGTTTCAAGATAGGAGATCAGTCTTTCCGAGGCAACAAGTGATGTTATCATCATGGCACTGGTGTATAAGCCGCGTTTACTCAAGAATGGAAGCATAGAACAATCTTTCACTGGTTCCGCCGGAAACTCATAATGATAATAAAAACATCGAAAAAGTTGAATAGTGTTTATTCTACTCCTAATTCTATGAGAAACGTATTTGTGGTCCATATGCAGCTGCTCTGTACGTAATTAATTTTTCTCAGTTTCATGGGAAGCTTCTGGTGGCGATAAAGTGCTGTCAATAATATCTCTCCTAACCAGCTAAATTTGGCCGCAGACTGTCTACTGAAAGTAACTCGTATTTAATCCTCGCTGACCTGAACTATGCCCCCAGCAATTAGTCTACATTTAAATAAGTGTAGATTACATGGTACACGTTGATGTATTTCGACTTTTCGTAGGTATCTGATGTATTAATGTTGTCTCTCGTATCATTTCGTGATGGGTTGATTGATAGTACGTGTACCCCCGGACAACGAACGTTGCCTACCATAGAGGGCAGTATTGCATTCTGGCTTATTTCTAGTTCGTAGACCATGATTTGATGTTATGGGTGTGCCTTACGACTGTACGAACGGGAACCTGCAAGAGGTTTGTAAATAATCACATTGTTTTTGATAATTATACAAACAAAATGAAACAATGAATGCAATGTAAATACTATGAGATTTTCTCAAAATGGAATGTTTAATCACCAAATACATCAATTGTTACGGGAACAATTGGTGCGATGAGAAGAAATTATATCGGGAAATATTTACAAGAAACAGAGTAGCCTTAAAAGTAAATATATTTTGTGTTCAAATTAGATACATTCTTATGGAGACGGTGAACACAATGATAAAGTGTGATCACTTGATATTGTTGCACAGATCACGTGTCTTACCGATTAAATTTTTCAAACACTTGTGAGAGACAGTATTGTAATCTAAAAGCTATCAATATTTTTCGGAAACAATATCTGCATGAAATGTAATTTGTCTGCTGCCAGGAAGTTTCACAAAGTAGCAGTTTGTGGAAATGCAATGCAAACATTTCATTGTGTTTAGAATTTAAGGTAAATTAATTGAATATTTCATTAACATGTATGCGGCAGCTACAATACTAGGAAGGAATGCTGAAAATATAAGTTTAATGATTGAAGTAGTTAGGAGCATTCTAGTGACTTTCCGGGCAAAACTCTCTATATTAACAATGAACTCCATGTTGACATTATTTTCATATCACACACGTCCATGGGAGTGATTCAAATCAGTGATCTAAAACTATATGCGATTTAATTAATCATGCCTATCCTGGCTTATAAAGACAGGGTTTGAATGTATGTGGTCCATTTTAATATAATTCGAGATACGTATATTGATATCCCGAGTTCATGAGTTTTACAACAGGAAACCTTTAACATGATTAGTCGAGAAAATGAAGAAATTGGCTAACGGCAATCACATATTTTTGACCTAATTACGACTAAATGGACACCAACATTCAAAGAAACTGCCCCACCCCATGTTATAGTTTTCATTTTACAAAAAGACTGGCAGTTAAGTCGTACAATTGTAACAATGTGTAAGAAAGTATTCGTTAAATAAAGGATTGTCAGTTCGTATGCTGGAAATCCAAACGTAACACACCTGCTCAAAAATGATAGAAAAGTAATATATTTCTGTTATTAGCTTCCAAGACCATGAGGAAGAGAATATCAATATTATTAGAAATCAGATTTTAGACCCGAACGGTAGAATATTTGAAACTCGGCCAGGAAAAATGTAGGCATGAACGGAATTTGCATTTGATTCTATTAAAAAATGATCAAGAACAACTCTAATCTACCTCGAATCATATATATCTGTATCGAACTTAACGAATGTTATATTGGAATATACAGGAACCTAGGTTGTAGTATAATCCCTCTAAACACATCGTTAGTAGTCAAAACGAACAATGGATTTTAATATTTTACAAATGTAAATTATATAATATTCTAATGCGACATTACAATTCCCCCCCCCCGTATTGTTTTGTTAGAGGACCATGCCACTCCTGTTATATCATTTTACAGTAGATAATACTGGATACATATTCAGCATGTAGAGCTTATGTCTAAAATGAAATGAGTATTTTCTTCTCCTTTTGACATAATCTTCTCTGGAGTCAGTGCTAACAATATGGTCAATATAACATGGACGAGGTGTATGCGAAATATCATGTACTCAACTTCTTATTATGAGCTATTGGTTTCCCCTTCACCATAATATAGTCATTTTTTTTTTGCATGGCTTTTTGCTCTATTAGTGTCACACCGCTGCGAGACATACTAGTAATGCTAACAAAAATTGACGTTCCGTTAAGAATTGAATGAAGAAAGTCATATTCTAAACACAGAGCTATGTGTTATAAAATCATAACTGAATAAAACGATGTTTGTAAAGGCCACCGCACACTATGCGATTTTCCGTCTCACGACTTACCGATTTGCATCTGAAATAAATCCCGGAAATAAATCAGCGTGCACGAAATATATTTATATTTTTATTTCGGATCCAAGTCGGTGCAGTCGTACGACAATAAGTGTGCGGTGGCCTTTATTCGTCTATAGTACAGTGCATATACCGATACATATTGAACACAATGCTAATTTGTTTGTGGGAGGGGGTGGGGGGGAACTAGAAAACAAACTTTGAAACCCGAACTTCTCCCCGCTTTAAGGACCATAATTATTCAAGGCATGATGACATAGCGCCCTCTTTCGAATCAAAGGGTGGCAGGAGCTGATTGTGTGAGAGCTATTGTTTCCTAAAATGCGACTTGCTATGATTGTGTGAGAGGATATGATTATAATTATCACTGTGTCACTACAACGAGTACATCATGCCATTGTATCAAGGCTTGTGCATTTAAAGGCAGGGCATCTCTTTTCATGCCTGAAAAAATAACGTGAATATACATTGGTGCAGAGAAGAAAATACAATTTAAAGATTGTGTCCTTAATTTGCACACCCCGAAATGAACTTATCGTATAAGTAAGCTAAATTAATTTACATTGTAACGATTCAAATAAAATGTTCACCTTTTAAAAAAGCCTAGGGGCTGCAAAGTCAGATTTCGTGAAAATAAGCCCTGATAGAATCGACACAGAATCTAACCGACGACGCGTCGCTTGCTGAATTCGAATTTTGCATAGCCGCGAAACTAGTCTGACTGCCAGACCTGATTCGTGTATCGTCTAGTAAAAACTGAATAACTGCCGTTCAAAGATTGCAAGGTCAGAAACTCACACCAGTGCAGTTGGACAATTGTCAAGCATGAAAATTGAAAGCTACATCCTGTGTCTGAAATCTAGACGATCGTAACAAAATACAATTTGAGCAATGGTCCAATTTTAAGTGATCTATCGTTTATATTTAAAAAAAAACTTTGCAACGCATGAATCCTAATTTTGAACACTGTATTTTTATGTACGTATATTTAATTAGATCAAATCTGAGCAAAAACGATTTGGTGTTTAAATAAAAAAAACCGTAGCCTTTAAAGGCAGGGGATCTCTTTTGCATGCCTAAAAATTAACATTGTGTAAATATAATGGTATTTAGAAGAAAATGCCATCTGGGAACCTTTAGCAAAATATAGGAGCTAGAAACTCAGTTTTAGTGGAATTATAGTGGCTGTTAGACTCAGATTTAATTTTTTTTCTCGCGAGAAAAAATTCCTATCATAGAACGTACACTAAACGGCTATTATTTTTCTTTTGCATTTTTCACATTCTAGGCAATCACTGACCCCCAGATTTCACAGATATGCCCTTCATCAATAGCTTAAGGGCATGGGCTATCTTTTCCTGGTCTGCGGGGATGTTTGCAAATGAGATCCACTGCCTTTAAGAACCTTTAGCAAGGCATAAGAGCTAGAACCGCAGTCTTGTTGAAATTAACAGTCACCGTTAGATTTTGAGTTGAATTTTAGTATCGCCTTACTCAAAATCCTAATCTACATTCAGACCATTGTCTTGCATAGGTGTTCATCGTTATTATGTGAAATTTATTTACAGATTGCAAATGTGTACCATACGCATTCGTGAACATAACAATTTCCATGCATTAGTCTAATGCAAATTAGTACACATAGACTAATAGATCGATACTGCCATAATATTACTGAAGTGACTCAGGTTAGTGAGCCTGAAACATACACTAAACGGCAGTTCGTTCTTTGCGCATTTGTCAAATTCTTGATAATACCTTATCTTCAAATATCACAAAATCGTCCACTATACGTAGTCTAGGGGCATGAGTGAAATGTTATTGCGCTTCTGGAGAGCTACAAAAGAAATTTTCTGCCTTTAAAATCTTCCTGAATTTGGTTTGTCTGTGAGAAAAGAATGCTTCCCATGTTTGAATTAAGCCTGGACAGTAGGCATTCAAAGTCAAAATAAAGTATCGTAATCGTAATAAAGTATAATAATCATCATCATCATCATCATCATCATCATCATGATAATCATCATAATCATCATCATCATCATCATCATCATCATCATCATCATCATCATCATCATCATCATCATCATCATCATAATACATATATATTGTACATGTTCAAATGCGCTGACAGATGAGTTTTGAGTTGTTGATTGATGAGACTGAAGGAGTGTTGATTTTTCCGATATTGAGGTAGTCGGTTCCAGAGTAATTACATGCATACTATTTTATACAGGTGATGTACCAGGAAGTTACTTTTCTGCTAAGAATATGAGTTTCCTCGCATATTTGCGCACTTTATATATAGTAAATACTCACATTCCAATTGTTTGAAGTTGTAGATCACTCGATGAAATAAACTGAAACTGCCTATGTGTATATATGTTTTAAGTGGGGAAATAATATTTGGTACTTAAAACGAGTACATAATTGATATAAGAATATTACAAAGTCTAGTATAGTTTGTATTTAAAGTATAACTGCATCGCCAGCCATAAGTGATTCTAATCTGCTGCATTATTGTCAGTTTTTCATTAGCCAATAGTACTATCAAGAAACTGAGTATGTTGCCATGTGTTTTGTTATGTATCAAGTTGTGAGCGTACAAGAGTTAGACCAATTCGAACGCCTTTCATTGTTGTAGAGCGACATGATGCTGATCTGTCATGTCCTGATGTACCTGGAATGAATAAATCAAAAACAATTATATTTTGTTTTTAAAACTGGCTGTGATATAGCTTATTTTCTATGGACATGGCCGTATATTTATATGATCATCTTTTACAGTTCAACTTATTAAGTCCAATAAAAAGATATCCAAGTCTTGTCGCGCCCACGAGGTGGAGCGGAAGACTAGGGATCCAAAGGCCCGGGGGGGGGGCGGGGAGTGTGGTGGCGGTACTTAGATGTTGCGTTTCCGACGGGGGTGTGCCGCTTGAAGTCGCAAAACCGCAACCTTTTTAAAGGGTCATTTTGGCGCGGAAAATGGTACTATTATTAGACTTTTTAGTGACGAAACAAATGGACCTTTTGTGCATTTTAGCGACTGGAAAAGGCGAAATATCTGAGTGGAAAAATGGTAAAATTCTCAAACATCATGACCCATTGTTAAGGCCTTCCCCACCCAAAAAAACAATACAAATGGTTTAAGATTTTTTGCGAAAAAGTCACTATTAGAGCGGCACACTGCCTGCTTTACTCTTACAGCTAAGTACCCCCCCCGGTGGCCAGTGACGTCCGTTCGTCGTCCATGAAATGTAACATTTTACTGGGAAACTTTTTGTGAAATAGCCTCATTATCAGTCTACTCGGATTACTAAAAACATTGTGATCGGACGATGATTGCACTGGGGTCCTTCACTGTTTACCGTGATGTCGGGGGGGGTTGGGAGTGGTACTATCTAAAAGGTTGTCGATTGCGTACATTTGAGGTCTTACGATAAAGTTTACCTGCAAGACTTTCTTGTTGTCTCTGCCGAAACGAAGTTCGCGTGCGGACTATGATACCTTCTCCATACATGTGTATGTGTGTGTGTGTGTCAGTGTGTTTGTGTGTGTATGTGTAGGTGTGTGTGTATGTGTAGGTGTGTATGTGAATGCGTGTGTGTAAATGTGTGTGTGTGTGTGAGTAGGTGGTGTGTGTATGTGTAGGTATGTGTGTATGTGTGTATTTGTGTATGTGTGTATGTGTGTATGTGTGTATGTGTGTAGTGTGTGTATGTGTGTGTATATGTGTATGTATGTGTGTGTGTGTGTGTGTGTGTGTGTGTGTGTGTGTGTGTGTGTGTGTATGTGTGTGTATATGTGTGTGTATGAGTAGGTGTGTGTGCTTGTGTGTGTTTGTGTCTGTGTGTATGAATGTGGATGTAGAGCGGGTCGTTGCAGCTGTAGGGGATACGGTATGCCATACCTCTGTGAAAATCCCTACAACAAGACAGTACCGGATGATTATCAGGAATCATACTTGGTTTTGCCTATATCTATGGTAAATGTTACTCAATCTTTCCCTATTATTTTCTATGCAGCTTAATGCAAAACTAAAAGGAATTTAGTGAAAAATGGTCAATTAATTTTGATTACTACAAACAGAACAACTTTTAAAGCCCAAGTTTAGTTTTTGGGATTTTTTGTTATTTGAAAGCTTTATGCCCCAAAGTCATAACCCTGCGATAATAGATTCTGAATGTCTTAGTTTTTTTAATTAGTTAATGAAAATCGGGGGGGGGGACCCCGAGATTTTCGACTATAGTTTATATTATAGCGTCCAAAGGGTTAAAAAGGCTTTAAGGTTGCATGTGTTATACCTCATCTGAAAAAGCAGGCTCTGTTCTTTCAGATGAGGTATAACTCACATAACTTTCTTTTTGTCTTAAGTTTTTTTTATCAGCTATGTTATCTTTACATTATAGCATGCACATAGGTTAAAAAGGTTATATGAGCTATACCTCATCTGAAAGAGCAGAGTCTGTCTTTTTAGATGAGGTATAACACATGTAACCTTAAGCTTTTAACCCGTTTGGATGCTATAATATTAGATATAGTTAATATAGTTTTCATATAGTTTATATAGTTATACATATAAAGTTAATATAGTTATATATATATATAAATTAAAAAAAAACCCAAAGACATTCAGAATCTATTATTGCAGGGTTATGACTTTGGGGCATAAAGCTTTCAAATAACAAAAAATTCCCAAAACTAACCTTCGGCTTTAAGGTACACTGCTTGAAGGATTTTGGCCGGGCATTTTCAACGGGTGCCCATTTAGGGTGTCAATATCGGTCACCATCTCGGTCTTAAAGGTTGGTGACATCATTGGGAACACTTGAAAATGCCTCAAGAACCAAATGAGTTGAAATATATACCAGCTGTTCACTAGCAGATGTGGATCTCCCACCTGGGAGGATTTGTCTGTAATTTGTTTACTTAAGTAGAATCAAGCATAAACATAGGAGTATCTTATTCTTTTCCGGGTAGGATAAAAATAAGCCCCATAGAGAGCCACACAGCAGGTTTCCATGCTACTAGTGATATTGACATTGTTTGTTTTAGAATGAGTGAACGTTTGACTACAAGATTTTCACAGGAGAAGCCTTGCATAGTTTACTTGATTATAGAGTAGTATCAGCCTAAGTTGAGGACTACCCCCAATCATGTCATTTACCTTTAAGGTTTTTCTATCACTATTTAACGTGGAGAATAGTTTCAGCGTATTTGCTGATCCCCATAACATATAAATAGACACAAACAAGTAAACGGTCGTAGTTGGCGCTGTGTACATTTGAATTACTTGTTTATATTAGCCCTGTTGCTGAACAGAATTACTGTAATCTTTGCTGCCAGGGCGTAACCAGACAAGTGTTATACAGTGCGAGTTCAAGAAAAGTTTACAATTAAAAAAAATTGTCATTTATTTTAACAACTAACTATGAACGAAATGTTATCATACATATTTTGAAGAAAAAAAAATATCCCGACTCATTTGGTGTTATTTCGTGTGGTGTGAGTTCACGATAGGATGAGTAGGAAATAGAAATATGCAGAAACACTTTAAATGGTTGAATACATTTGTGACAGAAGGAACAGTACAGGTAAGAGTAGATGGTACATTATCAGGTTGCAGGGAATTGCAACGAGGTATACCACAGGGCAGCGTTATGAGTCGCCTGCTTTTTACCATTATGTTTAACGACCTAGATGATTTGCCAAAAAAAAATAGTAATAATAATGAATGTCTCATTTCAGGCAGTCGACATATGATTTTGGTTTTCAAATAAAAAATTACAATTTCTAACTAATAAAATACAATCGGCATTGAACGAAATGGAAAAGTGGTGTTCATTTATTTCCTCCTCTTAAATGAAAAAAACCCCGATTATTTTCAGCCGAATTTGTACCAAAAGAAATTACATAATATTCCAGTGAGAAATAAGGACAAGTTTCTTGGATTACATTTTGATTACAAACTTACAATTGGTCAATCACAGTGTGGTTGAAAAGTGAAAAAACACGACTGGGTAGAGATGGTTAGGGTAAGGTTTAGGGTTAGGGTTAAGGTTGGGGCTAGGTTTAGGGTTAGGACTGGGATTAGGGTTAGTCGGTTTAAGGCGGTTAGATGAGTTAGGGTTATGGTTAGGACTATGATTAGGGTTAGGGGTTAAGGTTAGGATTAGGGTTAGGGTTAGGGTTAATGTTAGGGTAATCGTTAGAGTTAGGGTTACTATGGGGGTTAGGTTTAGTGTTACTAGGGGGTTAGGGTAAGGGTTAAAAGGGAGGTTAGGGCTAGGGTTACTATGGGGTTAAGGTTAGGGTTACTATGGGGGTTATTAAGGGGGTAGGGTTATTGTTAGTGGTTTGTTAGGGTAAGGGTTACTAGGGAGGTTTTTGTTAGGGTTACTCTGGGGGTCAGGTTTTGGGTTAGTTTAGGGTTACAGGGTAAGTGTTAGGTTAGGGTGTGTATAATAATAGCATGGAAGTTTATTATTTAAAACGTCCACACTGCACGTGCCCGCACGTGCGTATTTAGCCAGACACTAATTTTCTAATCTCTACACCTTAGTATTATAAAGACGATATCCAACTTAAAATTGCATGTTAATGGCCATAATAATGCACTCCCTTTTAACCCATAACAACCTTGCCTATTTATAACGGCCTTCTTGTCAATGGTCAACCAGTGATTGCAGAAGCCATTTATGAATGTTGGTGATTGGAGGACGATCAGAAAGTCGAAAGTCTTCGTATGAACAATTTTATATTTGATAACTTTATCTCGTCTTATTCATCGATGGGGCGTTACTTTGTGACTTGGATTGATCATTTAATGCTTTATAACTCCACAATCAACGACCATGGACATTGCTACCAGCGACAAGAGACGTTCAATACTAGCTGGCTGTGGCCCGAGAAGACACAGATGAACGCCATCTACGTCGGTGTGACAACAACCGGATTTGACTGATCTCCCAAATCATACAAAATATGGACTGTAGGACATGGACCAAATAACGGTGTAGAAAAAAAGTTCCGTAGTCTCCAGATTGGTATTGAAATATAGCATTACAAATTAATTAAGATGACGTTGCTGATCAGAAAAGGCCTTTGTTCTCCGAATTTTACATGCGCATTGATGAATTAATCGACTAATTAGTGAGGCAAATTCCTCAGTCCCATTCGTAGAAGAAGGAACCACCTTTTATAGCGATTTCACGGACACGAGCATTACTCCCTAGATTGTTTTTGACACCTATAAATATTTGTAAATGCTCGTGGATCTACTTTAATTGAAATGCACTGGAGAAGGTATTCTTTTGAATGAACCTAACGAAAACCATTCACGCAGTTCTCCATTATTATTTTATAGAACGGCTGCGCTCAAATACATCACCAAAATTCCTATTCGGTTTTCAAACATCTTCGGTTTTACAAAAGCATTGTGAATGCGTAGGTTGTCAAGCACTCCCAAGTTTGCGAACGAGGATAGGACGGAGTGACATTCCAGCCAATTTACTTTTGCACACGGTGAAAGTCCCCGGTAGATTAAAAAAAAATACTTGGTTGCGACATTGTAAATAATCGTGATAATTAATTAATGTTCTCAAAAACGCGCACATGGTATTAGAATAACAAAACCTATCTACGGGTTTAGTAATATTTAAATAATTATCATTAGGGATTTGTACAATACCACTGATGGGACTACGGAAAATCACGAAAAATGGCCTTGCCCTACTGTAGTCCAGTAATTTTCTCAACCCAACTCGGTTAGTACAGATCGACCGATTGGCGTGAATAATCGGGCTTCGATTGACACGCGCCGTAAAACCGTAAGAAAGTAAAACCAATAACAACAACAACAACAACAATAAATTGTCTGTGCATTGTGTGAGAGCGGCGTTTGGTGCTTGTGCCAAGATGCAGTAGAAAATATCATCAGTGGTAACGGATTCATTGTGCGTAGTGGTGCATGGAAGACTTGATTTATTCTACCCTGTAGGCTGTAGCTGACAAGAGGCCCCAATCGAAAAATACAAGTCACCACCCATTCCAGATCCTGATTTCTTTTGAATAACTGTAACCATGGACCTACAACGATAGAAATATGCCGAGGTCAAGGAGGTACTGGAGAATAATAAATTCAGAAAAGCTGTTAGATTCGTGAGGACGTACAACGGAATTCTACAGGTGCTTTAGTCTCTTTAGTGGCGTTTATATGTGCAGATAACCCCGAGATGAGATAACCCCGAGAAGATTAATATTTCCCCAATATTCCACCGTCGTCTGTACCATGTATACGTGAGCTCGGGGTTAACTCCGAGGTCATTGTAATTTTAATCATAGGTCCATGTTTTAATGAACCTCGGAGTTAAGTCTGAGATCTTTAGAATTCCTCACGCTTACACACAAGCTCCGATTAATAGGCCTTTTCATACTTTAATCAAATAAGTGGATGTTTTCTCTACCTTAGCCTAGTGACGAACTATTTTTTGTCACCTGATCCTATGAATACATTTTAGATACTAAAAAAGGACAAATTACATGCATTAATGTTGCTATGTCCAGCAAGCCTCTTGAAATCATTCGGCACGCAATCAGATTGTAGAGAGCAACCTTTGTCAGAAAGGCATGCATGAATGAAAGGCTCGGTGTAAAAATGTCAGAGGTAAAAATGTCAGAGGTAATAATGTCAGAGGTAAAAATGTCAGAGGTAAAAATGTCAGAGGTAATAATGTCAGAGGTAAAAATGTCAGAGGTAATAATGTCAGAGGTAAAAATGTCAGAGGTAAAAATGTCAGAGGTAATAAATGTCAGAGGTAAAAATGTCAGAGGTAATAATGCCAGAGGTAAAAAT
>JZLH01S0262558.1:0-14088 GCA_001188425.1 Eucidaris tribuloides | reverse complement strand
TATAAACTGTTATCACTTTTCAATTCAAAACAAATCTGCTCCAATTTTGTATGTTTTCCTTTAGAAGACAAATATGGCACGATACAAATTCTCTCACATACATGTACATGTACCAGTAACTTATATAAATTGTGTGAAATTGATGGCTCTTGAGGCATTGAACAATTCTATTCACAAATAAATTCAAATGTGTTCTCAATTACTTTTCATCTCTTTGAAGAGCACTTATTCACAGCATAACACACACTTTAAAGGCATTGCATAACAATGTTTTCAGGTTAAAAAAAGCTGAGACAGATGATTTCCCATGCTACCGGTGTCTCTGATGAGGTCTAAAATAAAGCCCTGAAAAAAATGCAGTTCAAAACCATGCTTTTAAAAAGTGAAAATCATTGAGCGACCATTCCAGTTTCCCCAATGGACTGCTGTGTTGCATAATTTTTGTCAGCTGTAAATAATTCATTGCCAATGTTTATCTTACATACTTTGCTAGTGACAGCATAACTGTCTAAAGTTTTGTATCCTACAGTGTTTATTTGTCCATGTAAACACTATCATATAATATACATAATTATGTCAGATAGCAAAGTGTGACAATTTCTTAAATGGGGCTTCCACAATGTTATATAGTGTCTTTAAGTTACAGATTTTAGTCATATGTTGTTAGCAATATCATGCATGATAATTGGCAAGCCTTGATGCTAACACACACCATGTATAATGATCATTTATTGCTGTCATGCATTTTAATTGTGTTTGCAAGTTTCATGGACACTTTGCAAAAACCTATCACCCACTGACCTTACGGAGACCTGCACGAGTACAGAATTTTAATAATGTATGCAAATCTCACGCATGTTTTGTGGACACTGTTGCCAAATTTTGTTCTCTTGAGGTTTTAGTTGCCACAGAAACAATGGCAATCAAATGTTCAGAATTTTAGAAACAGCAAATCAACAAGATTGCTTACTATTGTTTTCCTGAGCAAACAAAAACTTGATAAATTCAAATACTTTATCATGAGTCATGACAGCTAAACATTGCACCTCAACATCTACAAATGGCAGTGTATAGATGATTCAGTTGCCCAAAGTCTTTATTTTGACCAGCCACACAAAGGAAGGCAATCAAACTGTCTTTATATACATACATGTACATGTAGTTCGGTTGACTTTGGTATTCAGTTCAAACTATCAGGGCAACTGCAGTGGATTTTTGCTTTGGTTATAAATTGAAATCTTCAACCTTCAAATCAGATCGAAACTTAATGAATGAATGAATGAATGAATGAATGAATGAATTAAAGCCCAAGTTTAGTTTTGGGGATTCTTTATTATTTGAAAGCTTTATGCCCAAAGGTCATATCACACCAATAACAGATTCTGAATGTCTTTTGTTTTTTTTGTAATTAATTTATGAAAATCTCAGAAAAGAACAGAAGTCTGCTCTTTCTGATGAGGTATAATTCAGATAACCTTAAACCTTATTAACCCTTCGGATGCTATAATGTAAAATATAGTCGAAAATCTCGGTACACCATTTAATCTCGGTCCCCCCCCCCCCCCCGAAATTTTTCCATAAATTAATTACAAAAAACGAAAGACATTCAGAATCTGTTATTGGTGTGATATGACCTTTGGGCATAAAGCTTTCAAATAATAAAAAATCCCCCAAAATAAACTTGGGCTTTAATTTATTTATCGATTTATTCATTCATTCACTCAAATTCATTTAAGCAGGTTTTTTTTTTCTACACGGTCAGGTAAGGAAAGAAAGGACTCTAAAAGGAACTAGTCTTGTCTCCCAGTTTTGTTATTTGACATATAGTAGTGTAGTTGTGTATCACCATAACGAGCCACTTTTTGTAATATATAATTGGTGAGAAGATGACATCACAAGCACAATATACGTCTGATAGTTAAAAGTGGGTCATGCTGGAAGTATAGTACATGTACATGTACCTGCAGCATACTTTTAATACACAGCATTACATATAGAAAAACAGACAGGGTATGTACCACACCATACCACAAAACACTACACCACACCACAATACATCATACCATACCATACCACACCACACAACACCATACCACGTCGTATAATAAAGCCCAATGTGTTAACTTGTTAATGACGTATGAATGAGAGAATAGTAACAGGCTGTGGAATTTTTCACGCGGAGCGGTATCAAAAGAAAATCATAAATAGCCTTGTAATTAATGAACGTGTGAATGAGTATATACCGAAAATGTGTGAAATTCTCTTACCATCACACATGGGCACATCTGATCCCATTTTTGTCTTTTATATGAAACTAATCAATGAAAGATTCTCATGATCATGAAAGGAAAATTCACTTTATGAATCAACTTAATCCACTGGCTATAGTAACTTGTTGTGCCATGTATTAACTCAATGGGAATAACCAAATTTTGGAGGCAACAGGTTAACAGATACACACACAAATATACATACATGTATATACTGTATATAGACAGACAGATAGACACACACACACACATACGTGTAATCACCTTCGACTGAGGACGTACAATTTTTAATGTGAGTGTGTCTGTGTGAGTGTGTGTGATATGTGTTTGTAACGGTAATACCGAGGACACACACAGTAATTTTTACCTATCAAATGAGGATGAAACTTCTGACAACTGCGGACGTATACATTACAGTACACAACCTCCAAATGCGGACGTTCTCTATATACCCCCAGACCTTGCTTACTGGTTGAAATGCCGCATAAGCACCTCAATTACAACAAGATCTAAAAACGTGGACCGTCCCCCCTGGAAGGTATGTCCGCAGTTGTACAGTAAAATTAATCCAAAATGTCCACGGTTGGAGGCGATTACAAACTCACACACACACACACACACGCACGCACGCACGCACACACACACACACACGCACGCACGCACGCACGCACGCACGCACGCACGCACGCACGCACGCACGCACACACACACACACACACACACACACACACACACACATATGCACACACACATACACACACACATACATATACATATACACTGACACTGACACATACCACATACTGGCTCACTAGGTACAAACATAATGTATATGATTCACTACAATTGTCATTACAAGTAAACCTAAAAATGTGATTTTTTTTAGTCCTATCAGCTGAACATGTACATGTGTTTGTGTGTGCGTATGTGTATCCTACTGGTATGTGTTCATGTCTGTTTGTTTATGTCCGTGTGTGTATGTGTGGCCCATTTGTGAGCATGCCTGTGTGTTTGTGTATGTGTGCATCTGTGTGTGTGTGGGCAGAGGTCACATGTTGCGCACACACAGTACATACATACATGTATGTGGAGATAATCAAGTACCATACAAACTTGAACGTGCATGCGTGCGCACACACGCACGCACACACACACACCATACACACACATGCACACACATACACATGTATGCACACACACACACACACACACACACACACACACACACACACACACACACATACACACACACACACACACACACACACACACACACACACACACACACACACACACAACACACACACACACACACACACACACACACACATGCACACACAAGCACATACATGTATACACACACTATGCACATGTTTGCATTCACATACAGTGCTAAGCTTTTCCTTACATGAAATTTGTCATCTACACAAACGTAACGCAAATTCCAATGGTTGCATCCTCGATCTAGCATGCAAGCAAACATGTTGACCTACAAGTGCTGTATTAAACTTTACTTATAGACACAAGTTGAACCAAAGACATATCTCCATCCCCTCTACTCTCCACCAAATTTTTCACTCCACACTTCATTAAACTCAAGTGCACTTTGCGACTTCATGGGCATGAACGCTTTACACCCTGCATTGATCAACCATCCCAGAACGACAAGGTGTTGACAACCGCCCAACACCATTACAGATGATGTGGTTCTACAGGCTTCAATAGGTCACCATGTCTTATCAACACGAGAACAGATAAGCTACATAAAACCTGATTCCCCCCATGCACACAGTCAGTCTATGTGTGTGTGTTTGTCGTCGTCGTTGAGTCCATCACATCACCCACTCACGGCAGTGATAGCTTGACTCTGTGTGTGATTCTTATACAAGGCCACAAATACGTGAAATAATTTCAGCTTCAGTGAGTAAATCCATGATTTTTTCAGTGAAGACATAAACGTTTTGTTCAAGACAGTTTCGTTTCTTGAATTGAAAAAAAAATCTTGAAATAATACATGTAGGTGCAGGTTTCTTGCAACCCTGTCTCATGCCTTTGCACATGATTTTAATATTTACCAAGGATAACACAGACAGCTGTAAGGGGTAGTATAGCATCTATTGCACTATATACGTATGGATGCACGTTACCTTGACTCAATGTTGCCAGAAAGGCCCCCATGATACCGTGCTTGTTCACTACATGGAGAAAACTGGCGGTCGGCTGGTCAATTGTTGCAGTTTGTTTGTCCACAGCGACGGCCGGACGGGAACAACCACTCGGGAAAAAAAACGACCAATTCTGGTGCCTTGACCAGTCGGTGCGTCCGTGATTTTCAACGTCGAGCCGGGGAGGCGTACAGGTCGATGAGTCGAGAGCTATACACGCGTGAAATTCTATGACAGATGCATCTAAAAGCTGTATTATACAGTACCAGTTGCCAGTTGCCCAAGCTCTACGCTGTATTAGGCTGCCGAGAAGAGCTTGCATGCACTCGTACAATACACATACACAGACGTACATGCACATTACCCATTTATCCCACGCTCTGTGTGTGTGTGTGTGTGTGTGTGTGTGTGTGTCTGTGTGTGTGCGTGTGTGGGTAGTGTTTTGCCTACTTCACCACAAGTCAATTTCTCTGCATGAAGACATATGTTCATAGACGCCACGCACTATATGCTAGTAGTCGCTGTGCCTCCGGCTCTCCTGCAATCACCAATATTTTATTCCCAGTTCTGTTTTTCTTGGTTTTTCCCTCCTGTCCACGGGTAGTTCATAATGCCAGCTATCGCCCAGAGGTAGAGGCAGGCAGCTGGCCAGCCATGACATTAAGAAGAGGTGCACAAAAGTACAACATTTCATGTCCTCGTTTCAAAAGAAATGTGCCCCCAATTTTTAGATGGATATCTTTGCACACTTCACAAACAGGTACAAAGGGATCCCTTCCCAAATCTCGAGAAGATGTGGAAATAAAAGGCTGCTCGTTGCTACCTTGTCCATCTCTGAAAACTGAGGCTATGCGGGCACGAGTGATAATGCTGATAAATTGGAATGGGAGCAAGCGTAAATTAGTATGCAGCTTAAAGCTTCAAATTAACCTAGGGAAATCACAAGATCGTGGAATACGTACAAATAATGAGTTCCAATCTATTTTTCATGCCGACTCCCAATGCAACCTCGACACAAAGGAGGGACAGGGGAGTTGGATCTGACGTGACAGAAATTAAATTGCATATTTTTTAGTCATTGGCATGGGACAGTGAAACCTTGTTTAATTATCACAAACAGATTTACATTTTGAAACAAAATCCTGGCTACTGTAGAATGCAATAAATATTTGACTACCTCGCCTGACTTGTTTCCATGACAACATACAAATAAAGAAGCATCAGAAATGGTTTGTTTGTATCCAAGTATATGTGAATTATTTATTTGTAGATGTTAGGATGTATGTCATACAAGGCTAACAGAACAATGTGAAATTTATCAAATGACTATGTTTAATCATCAAAACCAAGTACACACATAACCTGCCACCCTTCCAGAAAAAAATAGAAATAAATAAATAAATAGTAAAAATGAAAGAAATTCAAGCAGGAAAATGGACTTTTAAGTATTGCATTGCAGAAAAAGTTATAAACAAAGACCAAGAAAGTATTTAATAAAAAAGGAATTTACTGTAAGTACTCAATATAAAAGAAAGTATCAGACAAGGGAAGGAGAGAAGACAACCCATTATGATCTACTTATATGATTTGAGAGTAAATTGTCTCAATTTTAGCTCACTGAAATGAAATATTTTGATTTTCTGGGTGATACCAACCAAACAACATGATTTCTTGCCCACTGTAACAATTTGTTTTTAGAATACTGCATGAAATAGATGTATTCTCCCAAAGGGGATCAGTCAGTTCATCTGTTAAATTTCAAGACAACTTTTCATCAATGCATTATCAAAATCAAATTTTAATAAATAAATCTCTTCTTTCAATAGTTGTCCTGGACATACTAGCACACTAATTTGTATTTAGAACTATGCAGTAATTTATGAAAAGATGGATGTCTTAATATTGTAGTTTCAATACTAATTAATTTCAATTTAATATACTACATCTACTACTACTACTACCACGACGACGACTACTACTACCACTACTACTACTACTACTACTACTACTACTACTACCAACACTACTACTACCAACACTACTACTACCACTACTACTACTACTACTACTACTACTACTACTACTACTACTACTACTACTACCAACACTACTACTACCAACACTACTACTACCACTACTACTTCTACTACTACTACTACTACAAAATATAATCATAATAATAACAGAAAATATAGGTATTAGATATTACTGATACCACATTACAGAAATCCTGCTTTTATGCTACAAATCTTTCTTGATAAGCAATTTGACAGTCAACAAATTATAAATTTAATTCTCTAATCCATTATTTTGCTTTCTTGTACACTATCTGTTGACAACATCTGATTTATATTGAAAATCCCCTCCAGGAGCTGTATATATGTATATTACCGAGGCCAATAAAATAGAAAAGTTTCCCTGGATTATTCATAGACTCGGCAGTTGCCATGACAACAGCATTTACGAGATAAGCATCAAATTCTCAAACCACCTGGAACCGAGCCTAAGTTAACTCCTGAATCTGATCCCGTGGGCATAATTACCATACTGCTAGTTGAGATAGAGTGATTTCGGTTTTTATCTTGGAGGTAGAAAGAATACGTTTTATCGGTGACATGCAAATATAGCAGACATCATGATGCAAGAGTACCGTATACTGCTCAGTATACAACTACATTGCAGTTCAACCCTGCAAATTCAAAATGGCAATGAAAAAGAACTTTTTTTTTTTGGTGAGGTTTTCTTACTCTAAATGTTAAAAACATTATTAATACATGTATAACACAGGGGTAAATTCACAATAGGGTAGGAATGGCATACACCCTCCCCTGAAAGTCAACAAAACTTTACAAAAATCCAAGTGTATGGTAGCAAAGGTGAACTCCAGAATTAGTGTCATGGAGGCATATAGTCTATTCAGTTAACTTTAAACAAGCCAAAATCGTAAATCTGCACCATGCACACAATACATACAATGTCCATAAATCCCGTGACACATTTAAAGTTAAGATTGAGTATATTATGATGTCATAATCATGTAGACTACCTGAGCATCACAGTACTTTGTGAAACAAGAAGATTTTTTGTTTTGTAAGTGCATTAGTGCAAGGGTTTTTTTTTGGGGGGGGGGGAATTATTAAATGTAGTGCATACAACAATTCTTCGTTTCGGAATGCTGTTTGTAGAATGTACAGAAATCATCTTACAACTTGCTACACGTATATAAATTACATACTAAATTAACAAAAGCTAGCTGTTGCTCCTAAGAATCATAAGTATCACCTCTTTGATGAAAAATGTAGAAGAAGTTCAGATCACTATAAATCATAGTGACATGCTCAAAATGATACTGGAACGGTAACTCATCCCACACAACGTACATGTAAGAATCAATAATCATGGTACGGTATTATTTGTCAAAGCAGGAACGGGGTACAAGAAGAAACTAATCTACTGCTTTTAAGGTGTTGATCTGATTCATAGCAATAATTATGTCCAAACTGTACTACCAGAACTGAAACACGCTGGCCCTTAACAACAGATAAGAATCAATAATTGTGGTATAAATTCGGAATGGTCATGTACGTACGACCCTCCATTTTGATTCACTATAATGCAGTGGACCGGTCACAACTTCTCCATCGTCACCAAACAATCAATTAAAGCCCAATCACTCGGAGACAATCAATTAGTTTAATCACGATAGCTGTGTGGACCTCAGAGGCAATATCCATTGGACGGAAATCGCCCCGAACCCAAGGAACATTCAACTCGCACCCCATTTTTTCCAGACAAAATAACAGAGAGCCTGACAGACAGACAATCAACTTTCCACCATTACTTGTACTTTGATTTCTGTTTGGGCACTTGCAAGTGTTGGCATGAGAAATATTGATCAGTGGGAAAGCAAAGGGGGAGGGGCTCCTGAGCTCAAGGATCCCCTGGGTCTGGGATTTTCTTGTTGTGCAGGGGGTGATCTTCAAGCTATTGTTGGGGGGGGGGGCACCACAAAGATAAAAAGATAAGTTTACTAACATATTTCAATTTTATATATACTTTGTAACCCATTGCAGATTAAGAGTGAGATATTCTGGGATGGGTTCTATGGAGAATGCATGTATTTGAAATCAAATCGTCTCCAAAGAGTTTAACAAAGGTTATCCGTAACAACTCGAGAGCATGCCCAAAGCTATGTACAGCAGTCTATTACCCCGTTGGAGATTAAGAACAAGATAATTTGGGGCTGGGGTCTATGTAGCCTTTTGACATGGCCCTCTCGCTGGTTATGGGCGAGCCGAAAGCGGAGCCAGCGCGAGCGCGCGCAGCCGAGGCCTTTTGAGATCGTGTGGCCATCCGAAAGGTAATTATTATTCATGACCACAGGAACGACCATCTCTGTTCGAATCAACCAAGGAAATTGCGCGCTACGATCCCCTGTCTTAGCCTTGTCAACTATTCGGTGGGTTGAAAGAAATTTCTTCAGTGTTGGTTACTACAATACATATACTATCAAACACCAAATTAGTACACTTCATTGTTTGAACAGAGTATTTGAAGATTTTTCTTTAAATTTTGTTTCGTAAGGTCCAATTTGGCGTGCAAAATCTGCGTTGTGAATCATTTCGCCTAATGAAATAGTGAACGCTTCCAGATCGTTTCGTGTACAGCAACAGTCTGTACGAACGCGAGGGTACGAACATGGTCCTATAGTATGATTGATATTCAACGCAGGATCAAGTAGACAGACACAGCTGATTGGTTGATTTTTGCTACCCAAAATAGGGGTAGCAAAATTCGGTAATTCAAAGGTCTAACATAAGAATTGGAATCAGATCTCAAAAAGCCCTCGCGCTGCGCGCATCGGCTGCTGGGCTCGCTTCGCTCGCCCGTAATACAGCGAGAGGGCCTTGTCAAAAGAGCTAGGGTCTACTAGATGTGTGTATATTGAAATCAAATAGCCTCCAATGGGTAAAGTTGTTCAAGCCCTCTCCCCCCTCCCCCTTCCCACTGGGTTCCCAGTCACACCACTCAGTATGATGTCACTAAAAAAAAAAAAACAATAACATGAGTTACACAACTTGTACCGTATATGTAGATCGCTGATGCTGGCTCCGGCATGCATGCCTAACACCATTCACACCACAACTTCATCAGGTGTGCAGCATTCTTGTAACACACCCGCCACCTGAAAGCAAGCCTGATCTCAACTCGTACCCTACATGATACATACGTCACCACCCTTAAGTGCCTGACATTTCATTTCCTTCAAAATATGATCGTCTCAGGAAAAGAGACAAGTAAAAACAAATTAGAAAATAATGATTTCTTCTAGTAGCTAACCAGTCGGTATACACTTTTCCATGATGACAGAGATGAACTTTGACTATAACGGAGCACTCCACATATGACAGACGACCAGTCACCTTCTATCAGATCAAGGCGACTCACTTCTCCGATGTACTTTTCGCCATCAAATCAATTTGATGGAAGTGATGGATCAGAAATATAAGTGCATATTGTCAATCTATTGTTATTACCGATGTAAATTTACGCTGTTGACATTTTTTTTTCTCAATAAGTAATATTCATGGTAGTGGTACAGTAATTTCAGAAAAAAAATGTTTTTCATTTGATTTACCAGATTGATCTCAAAATGGATGCTTGTTGAGTGTTTACTAAACAGCTCAAGGAAAGTTAGTGAGATTTAACAAAGAGTAATGAAGGATTCATTATATATTTCCAATACCATTTGACAATGATCTTAATCTAATACTAATGAAAGCTGTATTCATTAGACACATCAATCTGTCAATAATGTTTGATACCACTTGATGATTTCCTACTTGTTTATAATTTCTTTTAGAAATCAACAAAACACTTTCAATGTTGATAATGTTTACTTTCTTGAAGTACAGTGTAGGTAGAATCTAATTTTCTATAGGAGCTTTAAAGGCATCGTATAACAATGTTTCCAGTTTAAAAAATCTGAGCAACATGATTCCCCATCCTACCAGTGTCTCTGATACCGTCTAAAAATGAAGCCCTGAAAAAATTGCAGTTTAAAACGATCGTTAAGTGCTTTGAAAAAGTGAAAATCATTGAGAGACCATTTTAGTTTTCCCCCATGGACTACTGTGTTGCAGAATTTCCTATCGGCTGAGATAAAATTAATGTGCCAATTTTTATCTGCACATATTTTACTAGTGACAGCATAACTGTCCATATTTCTGTGTTCTAGGGTGTTTATTTGTCCATTCAAACACTGTCGGATAGCAAAGTTCGACAATTTTTTAAACATGTCTTCCACAGTGTTATATAGTGTCTTTAATTATGACAACTTTTGAGCTAACAATAACAAATGTGAAAACAAATCACACAGAGTTCATACCACCTAGCAGCATTTCAACACAGCAAATAATGATGAGTCATGCTACCTGGAATTGAACATCATGTTCAGGAAATAAAAGTACATCTGTAACAGGGTTCCTTATAATTTGGCAGGTCACTAACATTGCAAAATACTTGTTAATCCATTTTATAGTTTACTATAGGAGTACATGCATCATCCTCTTAAACTATTATATTTGAAATGGAATAAGTGTTGAAGCAGTGTTATACACCTATCAATTGTAAGACGCACCCCTCGACCCCCGGGAATGGTGTGTCACTTGTCAAACGTGAGTCGGATTTTGATATACCATGACGCACCTGTGTGTCTCGAATATGACGGACCATTTTCTTACAATGACTGCGCCTAGGCCTATTTAAACGTATACAAACTGACGCACCCATTCACCATGCNGTGACAACCAAATGCTTCCATGACGGTACCCTGCGTCATAATTTGTTGGTAAATGGCCCACCCATGACGCACCATTCCCGGGGGGTCGAGGGGTGCGTCTTACAATTGATAGGTGTATTATACAGTGGTTCTTCCATAGTAGTGGCAGGGACTCTTTTAAAATGACAGCTTACAGCTTGAGTATAATTTTGGTCAATCAGACATATTTTTCACCCATTTGTCATATCAGAAAATATCCAACCTATTGAAAATTGTTTACAATGACATTTGTGATCTTTTTAGTTGCTAGGGAGCGTAGGGAAAACCAAGTTGGAGTCCCCCTCAATCCACCTTTGGGCAATTCCATGATTAGTTACGTTACACTTTATGACCAAATTTACTCAACGTTTGGCTCTTATATGAATATGCTTTGATATTATTTTTCTGTTTTGGTGCTGTCTGTTCTCTAGACTGGCACCTACTTCACAGCATCAAGCAAAATCATGAGACATGTTTCAGTGGGTAATAACAAGAATTTTAATTATGGTTAGTTACGTTACATAAAAAGGACATGAAAAAAAAGGACAAGTCTTTGTCGTCAAAGTTTCCTCAGCCTGTTTTCAACTGAAACAAACTGGTATTCATGCTATTTCTGGTGTCTTGATAAGTCATTTAATATATATAACTTATTGATAAAAATCTTTTCATTTTTAACTACAACATCAAAAACGTGGTTAGTTATTACGGTTAGTTACATTACATTTTGTCCATCCACAAAAATTTGCGTTTATTAATGTCTTTTTCAGATTTAGTATGCATATGTGGGGCTTTATTACTTTCAAAACAATGAGAAGAGGCTATTTGCATGGAAAAAACTGCAGAATAAATGATAGTTTTTCATAAAAATGAGATTTAGTCACAATAGTCCCACACGTGGTATTTCAGGGGGCTGTTGAAGAAGTAAAATTTAGAGTAGAAATGATTTCCCTCATTGTTTCTTCATGATTCATACCCATTCAAACCATTAAAATGTAATATGATTCGAGATACAGCAATTTATATAATTTGTGATTTGTCCAATAATTCATGAAAATGCCCCTTTTCTATTATTCACCAATTTCTAAAAGAAGGGGTGCTTCAAAGTGTGCAATTTTCATGGCATTCATATATGACGATATAAGTCTATCTAAAACAACAGGAGATATGTAATTTTTTATAATTTCTCAAAATTATACACTGCCTAGAAACTCTTTAAAAGAATGCGTCAAAAGAATGTCACACAGTGTCTATGTGGGCAATGACAGTAATATATTAGAATTCCTCTATTAGCGGTCACATCGTAACACTACCCACGTTATCAATGCGTACGAAGATGAAATTGACATATTCCGAATGTCATCCAAATAAACTAAGGTGTCTCCCACAAACCGCCCCAGAGGAAAAGTATTCGAAAAGTACTTAGATGACGTGCCACATGAGAAGAAGTTAACAAGTGAACATGAATTGTGCCATTAATCACGCAACGGACGAACGTCGCTGCCGAAATTCCCACACTGTTTGTAGTAGAACACATAATCAGACCAGCTATGTGCTGTGGAGATGATTATAAATAAACTACCTGCGAGATTGGATGGGAAACCACGAGGGCCCATGTGTAGCTTCCGCGGGTTTTAGATAAGATTGAGAACTTGCAGAACAGCACCATTTTAATATCAACTGTTTTAAAACCTTCTTTGAACAGATGGTATTCTGAAAATGTCACTATAGAGAGTAGTTGAAAACAACAGAACACTTTGTTTTTGATAAATCCCAATGCTGACAAAGTACTAACACAGAAATCAATATGTGGGACAATGTTAATTGTTGAATTTGCGACTGGGGGTACACAGGGGGAAAGCTTCACCTGTTTAAACTGCCAATCCTACAACTATTAATTACATTTAAAGTGAATTACAAAGCAAATGTAGCATACTTTCACCTGGAAACCAACGAAATGTGGAATTTTGATGAAAGATTTTTCATCACCAACTAGTACTCTAGATCCTCTTTAATCTACCTCTCATTCTATCACTTCCTAGAAACGTGATGATTTTCTTTTTTCTTTTCGGTCTGTGTCTAAACTATCTCATTTCCTGATGTCTGAGGGATGTGTTTGAACAGCCCACCTGCCAATGTTGCCTCAGTCTGGCGGTCTCATCAGATTTGTCCGACTGTCCACCTGTCTGTTTGTTTGATGATTATCGGAACCCATCTACTGGTAGGATGAGGTTGGTACAAAGTATTACAATACATGTCGTTGCTTGTCCAGCAGAAGGGCCCTAGCATATGTTCCTGGCAGAAGGGCCTTAACATTGAATTTCTCTGATTTGAGAAATATTGCCTTACTTGATGTTTGCAGTTAACAAACTGACAGAAGGATGTAAAAATATCACACTAATTTGATTTCAAATGAAAAGAGCTAATGGTTTTCAAGTCAGAGACAATTTAGTGTTAAGGCCCTTCTGCCAGGTACAGTATGCTATGGCACTTCCGCCGCTTAACTGACAACATTAAGTTCCAAACCAAACTTTTTCCAATTGATATGTGTGAATGACTTTCCCATTGTGCTCAAGAATGTATTAAGCCGGATTATGGAATACCTTTCATTGTAACCTTTCTACCTGGTAATTGGAGATTGCCACAGGATTTCTTGAAGTTCCTGCTATATACATGGCCGATGATCAGTAAAGTCGTGCAGACTTGCACTGACCTCATATCTGCATGTTAAATTTCTAAGTTTCACATTTTCAAGCCTGGCCAGTCATAAATGTACAACACAAATACAAACTTTACCATTTATGCAACTCACTTAACCCGTTGAAGACTAGACATG
>JZLH01S0262536.1:120833-133857 GCA_001188425.1 Eucidaris tribuloides | reverse complement strand
TTTTTTTTGTCATTCTTATGGTAATATCTTTGTAATGTGCCATGACTCATGAGCATCTTATATAGGTGGAATGTGCACTATAAGAATTCATCATCATCATCATCATCTTGATTGTTTATGAACTTATTCCAGTTTCCTAATTTCCACATCTTGCAAAATGTATTGAAAATATCTGTGGTTAATGTGTCAATTACTGAATAGCAATTGAATGAGAGAACATCATTGCATCTACTGTACTGTCTTAAAGGGCAGTAACATAATTAAGAGAAGTAAAAACTGCCTTTAGAACCAAACTGGTTGAAAGATATACCAAAGTCCACCAACTGGTAGTGGATCTCCTGGTAGTGGATCTCCTGGCTGGAAGGATTTGTCTTGAGTTTGTTTACTTCAGGAGAATCAAGCATGAACATAATCAGCAGACTAGTTCTCTTGAGGCTCAAGATAATTTCACCCCAAGTTGAGGACTACCCCCAATCATGTAATTTTACCTTTAATCTTCTGTCTTAAATTTGATTTGCAGGATGACAAAGTTTGACATAAAAAATTACCTTCAAAATATCTACAAGATCCCAGTGGCCCGAGTGAATACAAGAGTGTGCTACGTACCATTTGAGAGGAACCACAAGAATGAGAGAATGAAGCTGAAGGAAGACTTCAAGCTGGCCTATGTCACCCTGGTATGTTGGAGTGTAGAATACATACGCGAATCAGGGGGGGGGGGGGGTTCAACCTCCCCCCCCACGAACTTTGCAAAAGGAGGGTGTTTTAATTCTCCTAATCACACAGAATAAATTATGATTTTTCCATTGCCGACAGAAAAATTTGGAATTTGGCTGTCCAACAAAATTTTTTGCGAATGAAATTTTTTTTGCGCTTTTCATGAATGTGTTGTTACTTCATAGACACATGGGTTAATTACTTATTTATTTTGTGTTCATAGAAGCAAATATAACAACAAGCATAATACAGAAAATAGATAATAATGAATGTGATTGTCTAACGCCTGAGGTTGCCAAAAGGGCACAATGTCCGGTAGGAGGTTCTTCCCATTAGCTGATGGTTTACAAACATGAATGAAATTGATTGATAAATCAAGACAACTTTCATGTTTTCAAAAATTTCCCATAAAAACAAATGGAAGGAAATATAAGGACAATACAAGAAACCAAAAAAAAAAAAAATACAGGAAATATTGCTTACAATAATGATGAAAATGTACTCAAATATGAAATTAGCCACTTTTGGTGACAAAAATATTAGTTTCACCCATTTTCATCCCCTTCCTTACCATTGATTATTATGATTTTTTATGGGTGTTTTTCTTATAGGCCTATTATGTTTGCGCGGGATTTGTACTGGACAAATATCCGGGACAAATATGTCATGGAACCAACACAAATTCTTGGTATTGCAAACATTGCATCAGTAGTGGAGGGATTTTATCCATGATAACATTAGTCAAATAAATTTCAGATTGACCATCCATTTACACAGGTTGAAAAAGGGAAAGTCCCATTAAATGATGTGTTAATATTTTTGGTGTACCCAACAAGAAGTTGTGATGCTATGTGTACATGAACTCATACAGAAAATCTGTGAAACTCTGACTCTGTTATTTAGCAAAATTTCATCCCTGATAATGTCTATGGAAGCTACACGTAGAATAAGTTTGCCAACCCAGTGTTACCACTGTGCACTCTGCATATGATTAGGTGATAGTGCTCTATACCCATTTGTGATAGGGAAATATTTATTTGGAGACATAGTAGTAATCCATATTTTTTATTAAAGTCGATTGCGAGGCGACCGATGATTCACCTGATATTCATTTGATTTTCATTCAACAGGGAGAAGGGCAAACATTTGAATTTCCTGAGCTGTATCCAGACACAGAGGAGAAAAAGAACGAAGAAATGACCAAAGATCTGAAAAAGACTGAAAGACAGAAAGTGAAAGCAGTAGAAAGAAGGGGTGGCGTGCCAACATGGTTCAGTGTTTGACAGTCGTAGATGGACAGAAGGAATGGTTTGGATCGACAGAAGGAATGTGAAACTTGATAGAATGCAGTTCGCTTGATGAACAATGACATGTAAAACTTGAAGAATGCAGTTCGTTTGAAGAACAATGACATGTTGCAAGATGTCTGTCAATGATGTTGGATGAATTCCAAGATGACCAGCGTGAACTTGATAAACTTAGGAGCGATACCATTTTGGATTTGTACTTGATGGTTCTTATTTATGGATGAATACTAAGCTGAAATGAAGCTTGTTGTATACAATAAATCCGTCATCAAAGAGTGGTATACGTGTACCTAACAGACAGATGGTTTATTGTTTGATAGTTTCTGAGTTTCATTGAGGGTTGCATAGCATTTGCTCCAGCGATAATGTTATACAGTACCTCTAACCTCAATGCTAAGTTGCCAACCCTATTCTGAACTGGAATCCCAATAGCAAAGTTCCCTAACTCTGTCTTCTGAGATCTTGTCATCAGAGCAACTGTGGCTGGAGCAAATGTTGGGTTACCCCAATAAAGGAAAAGTCCACCTTGACGTCAGGTTGGTCTAATAATACAAGCTGTAAAATGAGGGAAACCTATTACATGTAATATAAGTTTGGCAAAAATCCACCGAAGAATAACAAGTTAATGAAGTTAATCAACATTTTAATTTTATTACGTTACATGCGAGTAGCTCCCCATATGTCATGAAATATAAATTCCATTTAATGTCTTTTTTTTAATGGTTCACGATAATTGATTGTTTTTTCATAGAAGAATCCATGAAATAGTATTCCTGATTATACATTGAATGCTCAGGTAAAATCATTTTAAATTTTCTGAGTAAATGGCACTTAAAGAAATTTATATTACATGACAAATGGGAAAGCAGCTCGCATAAAACATAAAAACGTAAAAAATTAATAACTCTGTTATTCTTTGATATATTTTCGCCAAACTTTCATAAATTGGTTTCTCTCATTTTTCTGTGTTTCTTAAAATGAACTTGATGTCAGGGTGGACTTCCCTCTTAAGTATAGCTATAGAATGGTTTACCAGTACACTGGACTCTCGTTTTAAAGAACACTGATCATAAAATCTTGATAAAACAACCACACGTTGCCAGTCCCAATGTTGAAATTTCATTTGTATTTTATATTGTTTGCATCCTTGATGTAACAAAATTTTGATACTATAAATTAATTGTCCTGGTCCCGAAAAAATTGATATAACGCGAGTTCACTGTGCTATTTCCTTCACTGGGGACTCGGTATCAAATGAATCCTTGACACTTATCCCGTTTCTAATTAAAAAAAAACATGAAAATGTGTGGTACCAACTTGCATAAATTAGGTAAAAGCCCAAGCATATTTCTGATAAATGGTAAAAATGAAATTCTTTGCAATTATGTTTTTTTAGATACACATAATTATGATCTACATAAATTTGCTTGCTCTGAAATGTTCCCATTTTTTTTTTTTAGAAATTACTTAAAATGTAAAATCACGGGGGGATGGGGTGGGGGTGTTAAGATTTCCCATGGGTAATGTACATACCGCTAGATTCTCTCCCTTAATTTAAACGTCATAAACAATTTCTGTAGGTATGATGTTTTCTGAAGTCTTGGGTGACAATAGAATACTTCGTGACAGATTGACCAAAAATTTGTCTGATAGACCAAAACTGTACTTGGGCTTTAATGTCAGACAGGCCTTGGGCAACTTTCAGTGTGTTACAGCTACCGGTAAATTGGCATGCAGAAAATTTCAATAGGGCAAATTTGGGACTATGCTTCTTTGTGTGTGTGTGTGTGTGTGTGTTGTTTCTTTTCTGTGTGTGTGTGTGTGTGTGTGTGTGTGTGTGTGTGTGTGTATGACTGCACGGGTATAAGTGTGTATATGTATGTGAGACGTGTGTGTGTGTGTGTGTGTGTGTGTGTGTGTGTGTGTGTGTGTGTGTGTGTGTGTGTGTGTGTGTTTCTTTTCTGTGTGTGTGTGTGTGTGTGTGCATGAATTTGTGCTTGTGTGTATGACTGCACGGGTATAAGTGTGTATATGTATGTGAGACGTGTGTGTGTGTGTGTGTGTGTGTGTGTATGACTGTATGTGCATGTATGTATGCATGATGTGTGCATGCATGTGTACTCTCCTTACTCAAAAGTATTGAAACATCACTATGTAAGTAGTAATCCAGGTTTTAAATCCGGTTTAGTCCCCGAGCTACGGGGGTGGCCGCATTCACCTCGCACTCACAGAAATCACCCTCACCCCTCCCCCACTTTACTCTATTCGGCGCATCCTCCTCCCTCAACCCTACCCTCCTACTTCCTCTGTTTCTTCCATGTCTTCTTCGGTCGCCCCCGTCCCCTCTGACCAGGCACCTCAAACTCAAGCGCCCTTCTCAAAACATGATCAACATCCCTCCTCAACACATGTCCATACCAACGTACAATGTACTCCGTTCACCTTCGCCATCTGATCCACCGTCTCTTCCAAACCCAACATCTGTATCAACACCTCAGTCTTCTTCCTGTCCATCAGCTTCACACCACAAATCGCTCTCACCATTGCTCTCTCAGTCCTTCTCAGAATCCCCATCTCATTTTCACTCAAACACCACGTTTCACTCCCATACAACATCGCCGATCTCACACAACTCCAATAAACTAATCCTTTCATCTACAGAGGGAACCTTTTCCCATATAACAACTCTCCACATTCCCTAAATTTCACCCATCCAAATCTTGCCCTTGCTGTCACAGCTGCCCTGCACCCTCCACTCACACTCGCCCTGTCCCCCAAGTATGAAAACTCCTTCACTGATGCATTTTGAGTTGAATGGGTCTTTCTGTAATGATGTTCTCATGAAGTGTATTATTGGATAAAACAAAATATTTGAATGAGATCAATTTCTCCTTTCTCCAAGGCGGAAAGATTATCAAATGCAGACACACCCACGACAGAGGGGCTGGAACATAAAAATCTAACATTTTTTCACCTCCATATAGGGTGGTGAAAAAATATATGAAATCGAATTACACTAGCATCGTAATTCGATTTCATATATGTCGTCAAAATGGTTTTGAAGGTTTGTTAAGACTTCCTACTGACAAAAAATACCAATGCATTGCTTTGATGCTGTTTGAGAAAGAAGACACCACGCCGTGAAGGCGAAAGCGCCTCCTATCTCCATAAGACAGTGAAGTAGGAGAATAAGGCTACAAATTCAAGATGATGGTCTTCTCTCCACATTATTGCATCCAATGTACTGAAAAGTCGCATGACAGTAAATTTACAGATGTTTACAATAGTAAACCCCTTTAGAATTCAGAAAAAATAAATTGTAACTTGAAGAGGTATTGTCTGAAATATGGAGCGTATCCTCCTTACAGCTGTCTTATGAAGATAGGAGGCGCTTTCTTGTTCGCGGCGTGGTGTCTTCTTTCTGAGACAGCTTCAAAGGAACATATTGACATTTTTTGTTTGGTGGAAGTATTTCCAAATCATCAAAACCATTTGACGGCAAATATTATATTGAATTATGACACTAATGTGAATTAACACCCCACCCCTATATAGGGAGGTGAAAAAATGTTAATTTTTTATGTTTCAGTCCTCTGTCGTGGGTGCACCTGCATTTGATAATCTCTCCGCTTTAGAGAAGAAAGGATATATTATATTCATTGATTTCTGTTCAAATATTTGTGTATTTTCCAATAATAAACTTCATTAGGCTACAGAAAGACCAATTCAACTCAAAATGCATGCGCACTATGTTGCAATACTTGGGAGTAGGGAGGGTACGTGTGATTGATTTGTACATGTTTGTGTGTGTGTATGTGCGTGTACATGTTTGTGTGTTTGAGTCTGTAGCAAATCTCTCTGACCACAATCACCCCCACCCCCTTCCCCAGCCCTACAGGCGCGGTTCTACGGGGGGGGGGGGCTTTGGGGGGCTCAAGCCCCCCAAAAAAATTTCGGACGAAAAATGTTTTACAATGAAAATATTCATAAATAAACTAAAGTGATTGAGCAAAGATTAAATATGAATAGAAAGAACTTATAAGACTTTATAAATATGTATTTACCATGCCCAGAAACGAGTCTTTTTATCACATATTTTCAAGAAGTTCCTACGCTTGCTCGGTCGCTTCGCTCCCTCGACTACCCATCAGTGGCGTAGCCAAGGGGGGGGGGCGATGGGGGCGGTCGCCCCCTAAGATTTGGCCAAAAAAAAAAAACCCTGATGTGAAGCTGCCACCTTTATTTCCTTTTTTTTTGTTACTGTTGAAATATCTACAGCAATATACATCAGGCGAGGATTTAGATATATATATTTTCATAAGTGTAAGAAACATGTCAAAATTTTCGGCGCGCTCCGCGCGCCAAATTGCATCCTACAGGCTAACAATGTGTCATGTAGATCGCGACGCAAAATTGAATACTAGTATGATAATTTTATTAATAATAATAATAATAATAATAATAATAATAATAATAATGATGATAATAATAATAATAATAATAATAATAATAATAATAATAATAATAATAATAATAATAATAATAACACTACTACTACTACTATACTAATGATAATAATAATGAAACATTTTTGTATATAGCGCATAACACAGAAGACAAATGCATAGTCTCTAAGCACTTTTTAGAACGGAGATAGGCCTACAAAAGGATTTTGTGTAAGTTTAATGTTTTGCCATGGCCCTTGTGCAGACTGTGAACAAGTCATATTCTTGTAATACATAAGAATATGTTTGTTAAGTTGTTATTTAGGGGATGCCACTGTTTGCTTCAAATTGTTTGTAGTAAGCATGCGGTACATAACACTGGAAAATTTTCGGGCGCAGCTGCGCCGCGCAAAAAATGGCAGCAGAAATTTTCAAAAAGAATATATGGTGTGTGATTAGTCGGTCGTTTTGTAGTATTATCGTTTCTAAGAATATTTCAGTATAATTAAATTCAGGATAATGATTTTAGATCAATTTGTCAACTAAAAAGCAATATGTAGATTTAAAGCGTGAAACTGCAATATTTCCTTCCTCGGAGGGGAACACAAGTGTGTTTTTTCATGTGTTTTGCATGTCGCGATTTTCAATTAACATTATATCTTTGGTGTAAAATATGCGATTTTTTATTTGGCTCCTCGCTACGGCTCGCATTCGATATTAGAATTTAAAAATGTATTTCGTCTCGAGGGCCATCATCAGCCAATCTATACTTGGGCTTATCTGCCACAACATCATGAATGTTGATTGTTTCGTATTGAATAGAAAAAAAAATTTTTAATGTGACTAAAAAAAGTGAATTTTGCACTAAATTTGGTCCAATAGTCACGGATAAAGCAGAAAGATAGATTTTACCGTAGAAGCTCCACAGTACAGTCCAGGATCCCCCGCAAGGCACCTTTGCGCAATTGCAGCCTGTTATGTAGGTCTATATTTCGAGCACAATTTTTGTGCCCCTCGTATTTGAAAATCTTGATCCGCCCATATACTGCCTTATCTTAATCACTAGGACTGTTTTAAGTCGTATAAACAATGCCAAACACGCCCAAATCGCACGATTATTGCAATCAAAAATTCCAAAGCTCTCACCGTGTGGAGGGGGACACTACCCTTCCCACACTCCTCCCCCTCACTCGCTCGCTCGGTCGCTTCGCTCCTTCGCATATCCGCCCCCATAGATCAAATCCTGGCTACGCCACTGGCTACCATTAAAATTTTTCATCATAAGCTACTATAGCAGTTCATCTTCTTTGAAATTACTGACAACAATCCCAAAATAATTTCGCATAATACACTGTTTTAAAATATGTATTTACTTGTGCTTAGAAACATGTCTTTTGCTACGTGTATTTATTAAAAATTTTCGTCGTGGGTTCCCCATTTCCACGCCCGTCTCCGCCCCTCGCAAGTAATGAATACCGTATACAGTTTTACATACTGAACATCTTTCTAAATCGCTGAAATTCCTTTATCAAATATACCTAAAAATATCAATTTTATCATACCTAAAATATCAGTCTTTTTCTGTTTGTATTTGAAAAATTTTCTAAAGTGGGAGGGGACCCTCTCACACACACTCTCTCAGCTCGGTCGCTTTCGCTCCGTCACAAGTATTGACTACTCAACGTTACAGTTTTCCACATTACTTCCTGTAGCGTACATCTCTTTGAAATCTCTGACTAAAACAGGTAATACATCTCTTACAAACATCAAAATATGGTTTTTACGAATGCTAGGAGGGGGGTTATCCACACCCTTCCCCACACGGCGTTGCTCGCTCCTCGCAAGTATTGATACCCGATCCTAATCCCTGATAAAAATATACCATTTGAAAATATGATTACTTACTATGGCTAGAAACCCATCATTCTTTCTATGCTGTATTTCAAAAAGTTTCCTTAAAACCGGCGGAGGGGTGTCCCCCCCCCCTCCACCACTCCCCCCGTCTCGGTCGCTTTACTCCCTCGCAAGTATGACCTTCTCAATCCCTAATCTTGATAAATATAACAATGCCGAAAGACATATACCATGCCTACAAAAACGTCTTTTCTATCTGTATTTTCAAAAAGTTCCTCCCGAGGAGGGGGGTGCCCCACTCCAACACTCTCACTCACAAGTATATGACTTCCCATATCCCATCTCGTAAAAACATACCATTGCCCAAAAAAACATATATATATAGAAAATATTATATTTAGAAAACCCATCTTTCTATGCGTAATTTCAAAAAGTAGTTCCTAACGTGGGAGGGGTGTATCCCTCCCACAACCCTCCCCCCGTTCTGAAGTTTCGCTCCCTTGCAAGTATCACTGGCCCAATTACAAATTTCACATACTTCCTGTAATCTTCCTCCCCCGCTCGGTCGCGTTGCTCTCCCAAGTTGACTTCTCAATCCCTAAATCTTGATAAAATATACCATTGCCAAAATATGTGTTTTACCATGCTAGAAAAAAACATCTCTTCTATGCGTGTTTTCAAAAAGTTCCTCTCGAGGGAGGGGGGTGCCCACTCCCACACTCTCACTCACAAGTACTATGACTTCCCAATCCCCATATCGATAAAACATACCATTGCCAAAAAAAAAAAGTATATATAATATATATATATATATATATATATATATATATATATATATAGAAACCCATCTTTTCTATGCGTATTTCAAAGTTCCTACCGTGGGAGGTGTATCCCCCTCCCACACCCTCCCCCCGTTCTCGAAGTTTCGCTCCCTCGCAAGTAATCACTGCCCAATTACAAATTTTCACATACTTCCTGTAATCTTCCTCCCCGCTCAGTCGCGTTGCTCCCTCCCAAGTATGACTTCTCAATCCTAAATCTATGATAAAATATACCATTGCCAAAAGTATGTTTTCCATGCCTAGAAAAAAAACATCTCTCTATGCGTGTTTTTCAACAAGTTCCTACCGTGGGGAGGGGGGGTATCCCTCCCACACTTCTCCCCCCTTTCGGAGGTTTCGCTCCTCGCAAGTATCACTGCCATTTACAAATTTCACGTACTTCCTGTAATCTTTTGGAATAATTTCCAATAATTCTTATAAAATATACCTTTAAAATATGTATTTACCATGTCCAGAATCACGTATTTTCAACGCGTATCTTCAAAAAAGTTACTGCTGTGGGAGGGGGTATACCCCTCCCACCCTTCCCCGCTCGGTTGCGTTGCTCCCTCGCAAGTATGACTTTCTCAATTCCTAATCTTGATAAAATATACCATTGCCAAAAGTATGTGTTTACCATGCCTAGAAAAAAACATCTCTTCTATGCTATTTTCAACAGTTGCTACCGTTGGAGGGGTATCCCCCTCCCACACCTCCCCCGTTCGGGGGTTTCGCTCCCTCGCAATTATCACTGCCCAATTACAATTTTCACATACTTCCTGTAATCTTTTGGAAACAATCCCGAATAATCTTAATAAAATATACCTTTAAATATATTTACCATCCTTAGAATCACGTCTTTTCTATGCGTATTTTCAAAAAAAGTTCCTGCCGTGGGAGGAGGTATACCCCCTCCACACCCCCCCCCCGCTCGGTCGCGTTTGGTCCCTCGCAAGTATGACTTCCCATCGCTAACCTTGATAAAATATACCATTGCCAAAAGTATACGTTTACCATGCCTAGAAAAAATTTTTCTATACGTATTTTCAACAAGTTCCTGCCGTGTGAGAGGGCATTCCCACTTCCTCATCCCCGCCCCCCCAGTTCGGAGGTTCCGCTCCCTCAAGTATCACTGTCCCATTACAATTTTCACATAATTCCTGTTAAGGTTTTGAAATTAATCACTAATAATCTTCATAAAATATACCTTTAAAATATGTATTTACCTTGCCCAGAATCACGTCTTTACTATGCGTATTTTCAAAAAGTTCCTACCACACCTCCCCCCCCCCCCGCTCCGTGTTCGTTCCCTCGCATGTTTCCGTCTAGCCCCCTGTAGCCCCCCTAAATTTTTGCTCTAGAACCGCACCTGCAGCCCTCATCAAAACAGATCTGCTGCTGTGATTGTCAGTGGTTCTTTATTTATCAACTTCATAAGCTCGGAACTAGACCTGATTTATGGTGTAATCAAAATAAGAGCAAAAAACGAACAAAATAAATCGGTTCACCACCTGGTACACCCCTGGTCCCAATTTAAAGTAGTTTGTTTATTAATGGGGGGGGGGGTCATGCCTCATCTGGACAGGTGTTCTCGTGGGTATGAGACCAGGGCTAGATCCAGAATTTCCATGGGGGGGGTGGGCTGTTTGGCTGAAATCTGTGATGTGTCCCCCTCTCAAGAGCTGACAAGCAAAAAGAAAGGGCCTTCTACCACGTCGGGGAGAGGGAGCACTCTGCCCCCCCCCCCTCCCCCATGAGCTATGCTAGTGTGTTGTCATCCATGTGTGCTGGAATGGTAAAAAACAAACGAAACAAACAAACAAACAAAATGCTACTTCTACGATTCCTCGCCAATTCTGTTTGGTTGTCTGATAGGGCCCATGATAGCAGAGACTGGTAAATATCACGGTCTTTTGACGTCTTATTTTGACGTCATAAAGACGTAAACTTGCACCCGCGCACGCCGTCATATAGACGTCTTATTTTGACGGCATTTTGTCGTCTTATTGACGTGTTTAAGACGTCTTAAAGTACTTGTCATAAAGACGTCTTATTTTGACGTCATTTTGACGGCATTTTGTCGTCTTATTGACGTCTTTAAGACGTCTTAAACTTGTCGTAATTACGTTTTAAAGCACCATAAATACAATTTTTATTATAATAAATATTTTATGAAGCCTGTTTTACAAGCATTATGCAGGAATATTATAGATCCTACCTAATCCTACTCCTAACACTATACCTAACCTATTTCTATCTTCCGAATTCATAACCCTTCCCTAACTATAGTACATGTTGGCACCAGTATATATATCATGAATTTTAAGGGTAACAAATTTCATAGTTACATTACTATTTCTTTTTGTTTGCAAAGAGGGGGCCATAGTAACCACATATGAAATAATAAATAGAAGTCACTGACACGGGGTCTTTGTCTGTTTGTGCATTGTTAAGAATTATCATGAAACATCTATTTTTTTTTTAATTGTATGGAAATATTGCTAAACTGTTACACTTACCGATCATGCAAATTAGGCTATGAATAGGCATATACATAAGGTATTTTGAAAGGACACGTAAAAAAGCATTACGTCGTATTCACGAGTTCATGATTTATCACACTTCTTACGCCAGTATGGACATACAGTGGGGGTTACTACGGGGGGGGGCGCAAGGGTAGCCTACTTGCTCCCCCAATCGAAGACCGTCCTAATTAATTAATTAATAAATTAATTTACTAAAATTTCATTTTGTTATGAAAAACACTAGCCCCCAAACCCTACAAAATTCGCTACGTAGGCTATACGTGCACTCCAATTCAAGTCCGCCCTCAGAAAATAAATTTTGGGTGAATGACTCGTTTCCCCCCCCCGCCCCCCCCAAAAAAAAAAAAAAACATGGGTTCGCCTACTGCAGAGTATTCCACGGCTGTCGTTATTATAAGACTTAGACCTATGCAGATAGAAGAAGTTATAATTAATTATACAGATTATTTGATGAAAATATTACTGAAGTAATGTTTACGTGTTACATCTCAAGTATGTTTTACGCATCCTAACATTACGAGGCTATCCTCCAGTAACATATAGGCCTATTGTATATTTAAAAAAAGTCATAATCTGGCGGTCAATTGCGTTACTGTAAAAGTCTTGTAAACCTCACATCATCTCAGCACTCTTCGTCGGGGTTTAATACTATCACAAGTTTTTTAAAAAAATATATATACAAATTTGAAGTGTGAACTGGTGTACATTAAAATATCCCTTGCTGGTTTCCTGCTGAATCATAATGACGTCTTTAAAACGTCGTCTATGTGAAAATAAAGCCTAATATTCTGCATACGTCATAATGACGTTGTTATGACGTCGTCTAAACGATATGAAAAAAAATCACTTGGCAGACGTCACAATGACGTCATTAAGACGTCGTCTATACGACAGAGAATACGTAACAAAATATTGTCTTTTAAAGACGTCATACCGTCTTAAATATGTCGTGCACACGACGTATGACGAGTTGACCAGTTTACGACTAGTTTAAGACGTCTTTAAGACGTCAGTCTGGGACTTCCAAACTTCTACACAGAATTCTGAAATTCATTAATTATGCAAATTTATGTGAATTAATTTAAATTAACGAAAAATGCTACTTCTCCTACATCACGTCGGATTTTTATTCTGTTTGGTAATTATCTTGATAGGGCTTGCTGAATCCCCGAAGGCCCCCGAAGGATTCCCGGGAAGGATTTCAAAGAATTTCCGTTTAAATATACCTTTTTTCCAATCTTCGGAGAAGAAATCGTAATCAATGTATCTACCATGGATCCTACCACAAAGGCGTCATCAACTAAGGTTATTTTGTTAGGGAAAACATTCCTTTA
>JZLH01S0262536.1:97808-114956 GCA_001188425.1 Eucidaris tribuloides | reverse complement strand
TGGAATTGGATGAATGAAGTCAAGTTTATTTGCAATACATCGTATTCTAATAAGTGTGTGATATGCAGTGGAATATACTAATCTTCTTTCTCTATTCTTGTTTACTTTTATTTTTTTTATATTTCATCCCTTTTATCTAACATACTGTATCTGGTCTGTCTGTTGTATTCATATGTGCCCTGGGGGGGCGCGCGTGTGCCCCGCTGCGTAGTGATTAATTGTTTGCTGTTGTTGTTTCTGTGAACGTCTCAAATTCTGTGTAGACGTTGCCCCCACACGTAGTACCGTTGTGTCTCGTGACACAGAGCTCCACACAAGGGTTTTCACACACACATGAACACACATAGGCATTATTACACGCAGACACACACACCCGATTTACTTTCCTTGCACACAGAGGCCTAAATTCAGCAGGGGTTCAGCGCCATGACGCACAATTTTTTGACGGTGGCGACAATTAGGTCGTTTTCATGGCCAAATGTTGCAGCGAAGCTAAAAAATTTGACTAAGCTCAAGGGCGTCAAACTCAGTAAATTTATGATCCGCGCACTCGCGGACATCCAATAAATTCACCAGGTGCCGATTACTGAACCTTGACGGCAACGTACAGCGCATGGTACTGTATGACGTACACGGTATCGCCACCGTCAACAAATATGTCGAGGCGAGGCGGCGACCAAAGTTATGCGCCATAACACTGACGAGACAGCCCATCTCCCCGGTGATATCTGTTCATCGGTCATGTTCTTACAGCCACTCTCTTTCAATTTGTTTATTTGATGAAAATAACGTACATTTTGGACATAAATAATTGAAAACACACTGTAATAAGCGGCTGCGCCGCCACTCACGCACTTAAAGCCACGCACACTATACTTCGATTTTCCGTCGCACGACTTGTAAAGATTTGCATCTGAAATAAATCCCGGAAATAATATCGCGCAGTTTGTGAACTATATAAGCTTTGTTTTTCTTCGGATCCAAGTCGGTGCAGTCGTACGACAAAAGATCGTGTTGTGTGCGGTGGCCTTAACCATTACGGCAATCGCTATTCAGTGGCTGCCCATCAAAATTTTCATTTCCCCTACGCGCATGCGTTTTTCCTCTACGACACCACTTTCCCCTACGCCTAATTAACCATGTTTTTCCCATAGAACCTATGTTTTATCTTCCCGGGTTTTCTCCTACAAAATCTTCACCGGGTGGACAAAAATGGTGCGAATATAATCGGATTTCCTTGGAAATCATCAAAACCCTTACGTTTCCCCTTACGGAAGGTCATTTTTCCGCGTAGGTTCCCCTACAACCTACACATGGCCAAAATCCGTACGGTAGGGATCTCTAGTGTGGATCCTTGTTGCTGACGTGCGTTTATGCGCGGCCGGATGCACCTAGTTAACTCAGCGCGGAACAACAATCGCATACACAGTGATCCGCAGACCTCCGTGATTGGCTAATTTGATCCAAATGTTCGTCCTATTTCATCAATGAACACAACGGAGAGAATTCGAGCTGTGATGAAGATTCACCGCCCGAATGATTTTGAATGGTATGTTATACTGCTATGTATAACTATTGGACAGATTACCCTTTCTATGCCTCCTAACGCACAAAAGGGGATATCTCCATAGGCTGCACGTTACAAAGTACCACGGTGGTCGACTCTTCTGCCATGACTGCTAGCACGATAGTCATTTGGTACTTCACACTGAAATACCAAAGCGGAAAAAAAATGAAAAATTACTGGAAGTTCATCACTTAAACTACATGTTAGCATATGCAGGAAATAAAAGACTTACCATTCCTTAATTGGCTTTTACCGGTCAAAAGTAGGCTCCAACCCGTAATTTACAGAGAGTTTTTGCAATTTTGGAAAGCTTCACTAATCCTGCGCTGTGATGCTTCAATATGTAAAACCGGAAGTCTGGCGGCCACCAGCGTTGACTTTGATTGACCTCATTTGTTTTAACAGTCTTTAATCAAGTCAATATTATTTTTTGGACTTCTATGGTAACCTGACTATTATGAAGGGGAACTGTAAAGTAGTTAGCTTACATAGCCAGTATAAATGGGTTGTCCACGAAAAAGTTGGGACCTTTTCAAAAAATGAGGTCATTCCCCATAGTAACAATGCATTTCTAATATTGCTCAAATTGATAACATCCGGGTATTATTTTGACAGAACCCATATCTAACTATCAAACAAAATCAAACCATGGGGGGTACCTCCTGAAACTTTATTTTTTTTTTAATGTGACTAATTGTGTGGTGTCCACCCCTATTTTTTAGTAACAGTGTGACATTGAAAATGCCTAAAAATATGAAATATCATTTGAAAGCAGATATCATTCAAATTATTAAAAAAGGAATAAATGTTAACAGGTCAAGCTCTATTCAGAAACCATGTACCTTTCTAACCATAAATTACTTGGCTAATCGAAATGGTGCCTCATGCAAAAAACTTGATACCGGCCACTACACCGTGGTGTCCGCCCTAAGATTCATTGGCGCTGTCGGCGTAAAAGTAACTTCATTAGACAAATAACCATAAATTTGCATCCCTTTAAGTCTTTAATTATCAAGGGCTCTGAGTTAGGAACTTTGACCAACAAAATTGCCCTAAATCATGCCACATTTTTCTCCAGGAAAAAAAAATGTAAGGAGAACTTTAATGCTGCCGTGTTCCGGTTGTAGTGGGGATTTTGAAGCCATGACACTGTCTGGCCAAAAACAAAACTCAAATGTCCTTGGAAGAAAATAACTGCGAGGGTAGAATTTCACAGGCGGCTACCCTCCTGTATAACATGTTTAGGGTACAAGAATAAAAAACTAAAATACACAAAGACATACTGTGGTGTCCACCCCTTGTAGTTAGCGGGTATTTGATAACACAAATGGAGATTACACTGTATTTTTTAAAGAGCATTAGTTGTTTTAATTTTAAACCCAAGGGTTTTTACCTTTTCATTCAGAAATGAAGCGTGGTATTTAGAACTTTGTGATACATTTAGCGATATATATCACTTGATTGTATTTAGAAGCACAGGCCAATTACTACGTACCGACTCTACATGCGATACCAGTGCCATGCTAGAGTCCGGTAATTTCACACACATTGATATGACAATTTTTGACATGCCTGTGAAGATACTCTTTGGTTCCCTTCAAACATGAATCCTGTGATCCTAAGGTCTTTGAATGCACCTTTGTGGAAATAGAAACACAAACAACAATCCAGGCTTGTCATGTTTTTCTATTTTCCACAAATGTCACGATTTCTTTGGCCCGGAGTTTCGTGGACAGACCAAATACCATTCATAATCATTCTTGGGCGTATCTTACATCAAGCTCCGAATCTTCTCCGATTTGTTGCTTCATTATGAAAATAACGAACATTTTAGGACAAATTAGCCATTCACGGGATGGGATCACTGTGTATCGATTGCTTGTTCCGCCGCTGAGTAACTAGGTGCATCCGGCGCGCATTAAACGCACTCGCAACAGGATGCCAACGTAGAGGAAATCCCCTTACGTACGGATTTTGGGCCAATGTGTAGTTTAGGGGATACCTACGCGGAAAAATGACCTTCCGTAGGGGAACGTAAAGGGTTTTTATTGATTTTCCAAGGGAAAATTCCGATTATATTCGCCCATTTTTGTCCATCTCCGGTAAGATTTTGTAGGGCAGAAACCGGGGAAAAACATAGGTTCGTATGGAAAAACATGGTTAATTGGCGTAGGCCCTGAAAGTGCGTGTGCCGTAGAGGAAAATACGTGCATGCGGCGTAGGGGGAAAATTAAAATTTGGAGTGGCAGCCACTGCAATAGCGATTCAGTATGCGTTTAAGGCACCGCACACAACACGACTTGTCGTACGACTGCCCACCGACTTGGATCCGAAGTAAAAAACAAAGCTTATATTTCGGTTCAACGCCGATTATTTCCGGGATTTATTTTCAGATGCAAATCTTTAAGTCGTGCGACCGGAAAATCGCATAGTGGTTGCGGTGGCTTTGTGCGTGAGTGCGCGCGCCCGCTTATTTACTGTGTGTTTTCAATTATTTTGTCAAACGACGTTATTTTCATCAAATAAACAAAATGAGAGAGTTGCTGTTAAGAAACATGCCCGAAGTAAACAGATATACCAGTGGAGATGGGGCTGTCTGTTCATGTGTTATGGGCATAACTTTTGTCGCCGCCTCGCCTGCCGACATATTTGTGACGGTGGCGCATACGTGTACGTATACAGCTGACCATATGCCGCTGTACGTGCATTCAGGTTCAGTAAATCAGGCCACCTGTGAATTTTTATGAGTCCGACGTGCCGATCATAAATACTAGTGACCCCTTGCTTAGTCAAGTTTTTGGCTTCCCTGGAACATTTTGTGGCATGAAAACCGAAACCTAATTGATCGCCACCGTCAAATTGTCGTCATGGCGCTGACCCCTGCCTTGAATAGCCTTCTGTGTGCAAGGAAGGTAAATCGTTGAGTGTGTGTGTCTGCGTGATAATGCCCCTAGTGTTGTTTGGGTTGCTGTGACTGTGTGTGCAGTCTGTGTACACGAGACACACACCTTACTGGTGTGGGTGCTCAACGTCTTACACAGAATTTGACACCGTTCACGAAACAACAACAGTCACATTACAAACATAGACCTCACAGCCTCACAGGCACATATGACATTAAGCAAACAGACAAGACAGATACATATGGGCCAATTCCACGGAAAAATGTTACCCAAGGGTGGAAAAAATGAAAATCAAGGAACAACATTGTTACCCTGGAAAGTATTCAGGAAGGGTCACATCAACATGACCTGATGAAAAAATTGCCGGCTCAGTCCGGAAAGATATTTTTTTGAAAAAGGGCTTTTATTGGAAAATAAAGTGATTATGTAACTTTAGACATTGCAGTAAAATTCAGTTGTTTTGAGTTGATTTCTTGTAATGCTGAAAAATTGTCACTATAAATGACTTTCAGGAAATTATTTCTTTGCCAAAATTAAAGCTGAGGATGTCATTTTAACATCATCCCGCTGGATACTCGCAGAGATAAATCTTTTCTGAAAATGGCATTTCAATTTTTGCTATTTCCTCTCGCTGGAAGTGTAATGCTCCGTAACGCTTTTTCGATATAAAAGTTTTTTACATCCACTTTATGTTTTGGCTCCAATTTGTTCTAAATCTAAATGCAAAGCCTAACATGTGATATCACACAACATACTCCAGAAATTTTTTCGAGAGTTGCATTTTCATCCCAAAAAAAGCGTTACGGACATTACCAACCACACGCGTTACTGGACATTACAATTTTGTATCACAAGTGAGCTGGCATGATTAACAGTCCAAATACTTTGGATTCAATACTGTAATTGTTGATATCTGTCATAAGTAGATTACCTTGTAACTTTATTAACATTAATGTAGCACATTACTTAGTAACAATTGCACTATTTCACTTTGGATTTGACTAATCCTTAAGCCTTGTCATGTAATTGTACCTACTCCCCATGCCCTCCCTCGATCTTGTTTGCATGGCCTGCAAGACAGCAACTGCTTATCAAGTTGAGCAAAGTGTATCGTTTTCAGTGATGTTGGCGAATAACAGGAGGATGAGGGAGAGCGAAACCAACCGTGCTTTATAGCTTCCAATGGGGTCCTTTTTCATGTAGAGATTTAACCCTATTTTAATGGCTATTTCAGGACCAAGGTTTTTACTGCGAGGCGGGGCGTCAATTTGACCCCCCCCTTCAGATCTCGCGCGATCGCTGCAGATCTCCGCGGAAAATCTATTTGCGTGCGCATAGAGCCGGATGTAAACTACCGACTGATATAGGTTAAAATTTTCCAAAAATTATTTTTTCTATTTTTTAAGTAATTAATTATGCAAATAAGTGTATGGATTTTTTCGGCTATAACTCCTAAAAAACAGGTAGTTAGAATGCTAATTTTTGGGTGAAAATATTCATTTGGACAGTTTCTAACAATTATCTACAAACATTTTGCTGATCGGAATTAATTCTTATTATTTATTGTTTTGTGAATTTCTTTATGTTCTTTTGTTTTTGACCTTTTGTTTCTATTGTGTTTCGATGAAATTTGTAGGGACACTTATTGCAATTATGAACAGCACAACCATCAATTCATTCTCAACCAGTAAAAGCAAAAATAATCATACATTACATGGTAGTGATCTATGGCTGATAACCCAAGTCCATTTGATTTTGTACACGAAATACTGTTTTTGAGAATTTTGGGCCTGTTTACATGCATGTATAAAAAGTCTGCCCGCACGCGTCGTAACGGTATGTCCGATTTTCTGCCAGAAACGGTCTTCAAAAGATGCGCAAAGACTTGAAAGTAAAAAGTCATGTGGGAGCGACGCCAGTGAAAACATTTGCGCGGCTGGCATGGTCTGCCGAAATTCTCGAGGCGGAAGTTGACCCCCCAGTTATATAGGGTTAAGACAAAACAATCTGCCAGAGTACTTTGTTCGATCAAGAGGATTCATGCTGATGGATGCAGTTGAAATGCTCTGGAAAGACCAGGATGCATGTAATTTCTTTGTGTACACAACACAGCAAAGAAAGGAAGAGTTATTGCTTACCCTCTCCCGCACATGAACAACAGGCAAGACCATTTCTGGTTTCCAAGGCTGATATCGAAGAGAATATGATAATATCCTCTTAAAGTGACCTTTCTGACACTTGTGACATAAATGTCGTCTTGAAAAACACCGAAGCACTCCTTTATTGTGTAAAGAAACATATTGAACTTTTGTTGAACTATTATGCATTTGTTTTAATTAGAATAAAAGCAGCTTATTAGCATATGTTTATGCCCAGTCGAATGGGTATGGATGTGGCCTAGCTGATATGAATGAAAAGTGTAATGTCGTTAACGCTTCTTAACTGACCATTTTTTTTATGATTAAGCATTTGATCATCAATGTACAAAAAGTTCAAAAGCTGATTTACATGTTATTTTACAGATCACGCAGCCATTGCAGACTAATTTAGCTTTAGATTCTACTATGAAAAAAAAGTCACACAAACTAATAAAGTATTGGGGGTATACCCCAAATATCCCAAATTGGCACTTCAAAATAAAAAGATATCATTGAAATTGCCTATGGCAACATTTTTTAAATGTCTATGGAGTACTATCAACTGAAAAGAACCAAAATGATTATGATATCATGTACCCCTACCACTTTATGAAAGTGGCACAATCTGCTAATGTGTCCGCTAACGCTCACCAATGTATGTCCGTAACTCCACAATTATGGCTGTGGGGAACATGATTCATCTGTTTCACTAAATTTAACTTTTTCTTATTTAGCACTTCCTTACTTTCAATTTATTATAATTGTTTAACTGTGTGCTTAAACTCACAGACTTTTCAATGAACATAACAGGCATGCAAAAAGCTGTGTCCAAAAATGTAATGTCCGTAACGCGCACACATTTTGTTCAGTAACTACCACACGAAGTGATGAAAGGATGGAAACTTTCACTGTATATAATTTAGGGCCATATGTGTGTGATTCCATTTTATGAGTTCATAATAGAAAAGGTTGTGTTATCCTAATATCTTTTTGAAAGTTGCAAAATTCTTAAATGTAATGTCCGTAACGCTGGAATTGCCCATAATGCTTAAAGAAAAAAATGGATGAATATCAAAAAAAATAAAAGTAAACAAGAATGAAAAGAAGATTGTATATTATTCCTGTGCATATCACACATTTATTAATACATTGTATTGCCAATAAAAATTGATCCATTTCATCCATCAGTATTTCTATCCACTTATTCCTTCCACTCATCCATCCATCCTTCCATCCTTCTTCTTCACCCATCAACAATTTATCATCCATATTCACTCATTCCATCACTTCTTTCCTTCATTCCATCCATTCAATTCACTTTTCTTCCATTCATCATTCCTTCCTTCACTTAGTTATATCCATCCATTTATTCATCCCTTCACTCTTACATTACATTCCCATCCAATTCCTTCCTTCTATTCGAACAATCAATCATTCGTCCATATCCATTCAATTTATTTCCAATCCATTCATGAAATAAGTTATCTGGAAGATCTGCATGTAAAATCACAAAATCAAAAAGTCTGAAATAAGACTATTTTGTCACATGCGCAAATCGTAATATCGTGTGTGATCGGGACCCGCCTTTAGTAGTGTGAGGATGAGAGCAACTGGGCGGTAAGTCACTAAACTTTCTCTTCTATTTTGTTTTTTGTTATCCCCCCAATGGGAATTTTGGCGACATTTTTAGTTTATTGAACTTAAGAGGGCGATTCGTTTGGTCAATATACATTCAGTATATACGCCAAACGTGAAAAAAATATGCGATGTTCAGTGGTCTTCATTCACGTTGTCTTAGAACTTTGATAGGTTATTGCCACTGTTGGCCGTATGTGGCTCCATATGCTTGCATAGGACCACATACTTTCAGAGGTTGTGCGTTAGGGGTGCTGGTCCACAAACACAGATCATTTTTGATAACCAGGGTTATCCCTGTTTATAGGACTTCTTCACACACACAAAAATCAGAAAGTTCAGTCCCTTTGGAATTTGCCAATGCAAAATGAATGCACTAACTCCATGTTAACATCAGGTTTCAGAACGGGTCGGTGGGAAGATTCGAAGATGGACAAGCATGACCAGATGACAAGCCTTCGTCACAAGCATAACGATCTAACGTTACAAGTTCTAAAAAAAGACAGTGTTGTGAACTGGGTTATCGGATGACAGACAGACAGAGAATCTATTTTTTGCACTCTCATGCCCCGTTACTGCCATCTACTAGGCCACGCAGGACAAGGTAAAAAAAAAGTCTTCATAAACGGAGACATTCTCCGCGTTTATGAAGACACAGTTTGTCTTGGAAGACAAACTTCGTTTTTGAGGACAATCCTGGATTTTAGTTGAAGGCTTGTTTACAGACCAGCCGCAGTGCCCCTAGCTACTAGTCTGAGTGTGACTTAGTTAGATACAAGAACTTCACCAAACGGGGTCAAGTTAGAGTAGGGTGTCTGAAAGATTTTCAGTTTTCACAATTTCTGTACCTTCAGATTGATTTTGTTTGCTTTTTTTAGTAAGCATGTAGCTGAGGAAGGCATGTTTCAAATTTGGGAACTAACCAATGTTCCTATCAAAAGATATGTCCAGATAAATTTAGGGTCTTTTTCTTGCATGTTTCCTTGGGATCAGGACAGAAATGTAGCACACATGCCTTTTCCTGTTCACACTGGCCTGCTGGCCATATAGCTTCATTGGCTAATAATACCACAGATGAAGGGCAAGGGGTACTTAGAGAGCCTGGCGGGGGTTTAGTCCTGCTGGATATGAGAAAAACAAAGTGTACAGGGGGATTCCTCATGTTTGAAATATTTTTCATGTAATTGGACTCATCTTGATCACGAATACTGTGGAAATGACGGGGCATAGAAGGTTTGTTTGTGTTTTCTCGGTGTGAACACATCCATTATATCCAAAGTCCTTTTGGGAAAAGATGGAGCAAAGGATAAACTTTAATTTGATACCAAATTCAAGGCCACTTTTACCCAGGATAAACATTCAGCGATGTTGAAAAGGTGAGATTTGATGACAAAAGTATGACCATTTATTGACTTTTGCACACAACAATGGGATTGTTGCAAGAAAAATGTGATATAACCTTTTTTTGCTTTTTTTTTTTTTTAGTAATTAATGAAAAATCTGCCGGGGGGGGGGGGGTAACCCTCGAGATTTTTGAATATATTTTACATTATAGCATCCAAAGATTTAAAAAGGTTATACGAGTTATACCTCATTTGAAAGAGCTCAGTCTGCTCTTTCAGATGAGGTATAATGCTTGTAACCTTAAAGCCTTTTTAACCCTTTGAATGCTATAATGTAAAATTTCAGGGGGTCCCCACGAGATTTTTCATTAATTAATTTAAAAAAAAAACTAAAGACATCCAGAATCTATTATTGCAGGGTTATTACTTTGGGGCATAAAGCTTTCAAATAACAACAAATCTCCAAAACTAAACTTGGGCTTTAAGAGTGTATTTCCATAGATAAAATACTGCTCTGAGAAATACTGATAGGGGGAAATTTCCCAGACATGTTTTTAATGCTTACCAAGCTCTGGACCATTGTACCCAAGGCATCTTTATCTGGGCTCGTTGCCAATAGGGATGGAGTTGAAGCTGACTGTGCTGAGTCATGAGGCCACTGGAAAAATATATTTCCCACAGATTTTGTACATGTGACTTGGGCCGAGGCCAAGGCCGGCAAAATCTGGCCTCGAGGCCGGCCTCAACTCCATCCCTGGTTGCCAAAGATGACAACATTATCCCCCAAAGAATAATCGTGTAGAGATTGTCCCATGGTGCTTCAAAGCTTTTTTCCAATAGTAGTCTGGATTCCAGATGCCCCTGTCAGCCTTAAATCAATATCAATAATAAAGTGCACTTTCATACTTGCCAATTTGACAAGAAAAGTCCTAAAAAATGCTATATATTTTCTGTTTTACGCCTTCATACATCGTTTGAACCATCTGGTAATGTGCTAAAAGCACATTCACTATTTCTCTTAACCGATTGGAGACGATTTAATTTCACTATAACACGCATTTTACATAGACCCCAACATGAGTTAACTCGTAGTTTGTCTCCAACAGGTTAAACTATTCTTGCAACTGCTCAAGAAACTGGACAACTTTAGCATAGAACTTTGTATCTTTGTTTATTTCAGGAAATAAACTAGATGGCATTTTCTTACTGTGCCGCTAAACTGGAAATGTTTATTGAGACTGAGGAAGCAAGGATAAGTGGGACAAAACATCTTAGACAGGAAGTGGAGGTTGAGAAAGAGGAGAAGGAGGAGGAGGGGAAGGAGGAGGAGGAGGAGGAGGAGGAAGGGGAAGGAGATGAAGGACATCAATGCACCCCAATTGCACAGCAAGATGGAGGAGGAAGCTCTTCCACACACAGACCCGAAGGAGAATGGATTAGAACTACCCTGTGACAGCATAATGATTAGGTGCTCAAGAGCATTTGCAAAGTAAGGTTTGAAATTAAATTTTGTGTCTATTACCTCCAAGACTCTGACGTAATCTGTTTGATTTAATTTCTGTGGCACTGTACACAACAATCTAAGCAACAAAAATTTGTCAATATTGGACTACCAAGTATACAGTTATTGTGCTTGTTATACTGTATTTTACAAGCATATTGTTATTGCACTCTAATTTATAACAAAATATCCTGCAGATAAATGCCCCCCTAAAAAAGGGAAATTAAAAATCTTTTTCCATTCATAGATTCTAGTCTGGTTTTACTTGGGATGTCCTGCTGAAGTACGTATTGCAAAACCCAAATAATATTGTGATATGTACTGTTCAAGTTGTACAGTTTTCTAAATACCATACATTTCTGGAGACAAATTGCAACACAAGTGTAATTCTCTATGTGGGAGAATTTGTTAGTTGAAGTAAATGATGCTACATACATGCAACTATGTGTATAATTTATTCTCACTCTGTTACATGCTGAGTAATTGTTCAAAATATATTTTCTATTACCAGTGATTTTCATTTGTACAACTGGGGCCTGTATGGGAAGCCGGAGTACCCTGAGCCAGAGCAAGATGGGGCGGAAGGTGGTAATGACTGTAAAGTCCTGGACCAATCAAAAGGCAGCGAAGAATGGGAAAGCACCTTCTCGACCAATAGCAAGTCGGGGTACTCTGGCGATGATGAATATTCAAATCCATTAGCCACACCTCCTCTCAAGGTCAACCGACATGGCAAGTGTGATGGTGATGATGATGGTGATGATGATGAAGATGACGCTGAGATAGGGTATCAGGCACCGTGTGCACCATTTTCAGGAGAGTTCGAAGGTGAAGAGGAAGTCATGAGGCAGATGGGATTGCCGCTCACATTCCTACGTTCTCCAAGAGATTGTGATGACCAGGTACAGTGTTTGTTTTATGTGATTGGTACTCCTTTCAGTAATCATCCTGAATAGATATTTATTTATTTATTTATTGTATTTATGTAATTTATGGATTTTTTTTCCTTAGGGGCATAGTAATGAGCTATTTTGTAAGCCTGTTTAATTGTATTGAATACATTTCATTACTTTAAATCAGACTTGAATGGCAATTCTCAGGCAAGCTCTCAGGTTGTTAGGGACAACCTTTGTTAGTAAAAGGTACATGCATAGCATTTGTGTATACAGTCAACTCTGCATAAGCCGAAGTCACATAAGTCGAATAATCGGCTAACTCGAAGGTCTTTACTGGGTCCCATTCCTTTATTTTCTACTGTTTTTGACCCCTTATAAGTCCAATTTCGTCTAAGTCGAAGCATTTTCTTCAGTCCCAAGAAATTCGACTTAGGCAGAGTTGACTGTATTTGCAAGCTGGTCTGTTAACTTTCGAATGCAACAGCTCAATATTGTGCCCAGTGTAGGCATGTACATGTAGGTTAACCTTTGCAAAAATTTTCTGTCATCAATTTCATTTATCTATTTATTTATCTTTTTTTTTGGTTGGGGGGGGGTGGGGTGGGTGGGAATTTTTTTATTTCTTTATTTTTGAAATTTATGTAACACAACCCTTGACCAGTGTCTATCCTTTGCCCGAGGGGTGTGTTTTGTTAAATAAATGAAATGGATGGCAGAAAATGGGTAGCAAAGGTCCACTTGTGAATGTAATTTACATGGTCTACTTGGCTACTTCAGAATGTGATTTCTAATGTATGCATGTAGTCACATCTTGTGAGACGTGATATTATTCACTGTGATGAACATGAGTTTGCTCCAAAGCATCGGAGACTATTACAATATGTGCACATTCATTTCAGTGCACTGTACATTTTTGTACATGCATGAGTGTGCAGTGCTATCAGGCCAAAAATATTAATGTAAAAGGTACTATTGTACATGTAAGTGGGTACCAAGTACAGTTCTGATTTCCATCTATTCCAGTCAACAATTCATAATTTATCAGCGTTTTATCACCCAGCTGGCATTAGCAAATGCTCTAAGCAGAAGGGCGTTGCCAGTCTGGCTGGTAGAAGGTCATTAACAAATGCTCTAAGCAGAAGGGTGTTAACAGTTAATTGCTTGTAACGTGACAACCATTGGCTTATTTCACATGAAATCAAAGTATTGTGATCTTTTAGATCCTTCTATCAGTACGTAAGGCGAAAATATGGAATAAGCCTATGCGGTTCAAATTAGAGGCAATTTGTTAACGCCCTTCTGCCAGTCGGACTGTTAACGCCCTTCTGCTTAGAGCATTTGCTAACACCCTTCTGCCAGCCAGGTGATGATTTAAATTTGGGTAAAAAATAAAGATAAGTTACATATGTGACCTGTGACTATGATACCCTGATAAAGTCACACATCCTACGAAACATAAAAGTAGAAAGAAATATACTTTGTGTGTAAAATATAAATACTTAAACTGTTGCACAATGTGAAGGACATACACATTTCCATTTTTGAAGACACCTCACTTTCATATTTTACATCCTAGTTACATTATTTTCTGCTTTCCTTAACTTTGGGGTGTGCAACTTTATCAGGGTATCGTGGTGACGGGTCACATATTTGGTATCAGCTACTGTACTTGAATAACAATTGGCTAATTCTGAGTCTTGTATTTCACAGGTAAATGTACATGTACATATATGTGGGTGTGTTTCTACATAATTTAAACTTGTTTTAATTTCTTTGATCTTTTTGTTGCATTGTAGGATGAATGCATACTGCCTCGGTCTAAAGCAAACAAGGGCAAGAAAGCCAGGAAGAAGAGAAATAACAAAATGACAACGAAGAAGCAGCTCCAACCAACCTCCACAGAAGATGATGATCAAGGAAGTCCTTCCTCAGAACCTGGGGAGGAGAGACTTACTGATGATGCTATCAGCGTATTGAAAGAGATGGAAGAAAATGGTGAAGTTGATGGAGGTCTGTCACAAGAACTTTACGGATCGGAGGAAATCACAACTTGGGAGCAGTATTGGGATCGATTCGGACATGGGCTGGTATGGCAAGGATGGGTGGAACGCTACCCACAATTCCTTGGGGCGGATGCGACAGAGACTGACCAATCCACCAGTAGCATGATCGTAAGTACTGAAGACGAGAGTAAAGACTCTGCCATGGAAGTACTATCATGCTTGACTCATTCTCCTAGTGAAAGGAAAAGCAATAAACTGAAGCTAGTAGGAAATGAGGATGATTTTAACCATGTGACCAGTGGTGATGATGTTTATAGAAATGGACAAGTGCAGGTTAACAATGAAACAGATACAGCAGATACAATTCCTGAAACTGAACGTCTGCCAGTCAAAGCATCATCTAACATTCAAACCCAAATTACAGACATGGAACACACCAACACTGTAGGTTTTGTGTCTAAACAGCCCTCATCTTGTGCAGATACGGACTCGAAGATGGAAGACATAATTTCTGACAGTACAGAAGGGAAATTTTGCAAGAATAATGGAGAAATGGACTCGATGTGGACAGCAGAGATGAAGGAGAGGTGGGAGGAACACACTAGTGAGGTGTACTGGTATTACCATGAGTGGTTCCATGCCTGGCAGGAGACTCTTAAAGAACAAGGTCAGGCTGACACAACCAGGGATCATGTTAAGTCCATAAATGAGCCCTCAGAAAAGTGCCCAAATTATGATGAATGCCAGGAGTTGTGTGAGGATGCATCCCAGAAGGTAGAAGTCACAGGAGAAATTGGTGGCAGCAGTGGGATATCATTACATGTCCTACCTGAGAATGCTGGAGGTGTTGGTGATGTGACCAGGGGAAGTGACAAAAAAGATGAGAGTCCCAGGCAATGTACGGAACTAAGGGAGAAAAGTGCTCTGCAATCAAAAGACATTGAGGGGGTGTCATTACTGAATAGTGGTGGCCAGTCAGAGACCAGGGATACTGGGTCTGGTATGAATGTGATGTATATTCATGAGTCCAGTAAAGCTCATAATTCATGTGATGAAGAGCCAAAGAAAGCGGAGCACAAGGGCAAAGATAATGAGCATGTGACAGATGAAAGATGTGAGATATCGCGTGAATGTGGAATTGATAAATCACAAAATCAATCAGAAGATTACAATTCTAACTTTGATCCTGTGACATCCCCAGTTAAAATTCAGGAATCGGGTGGATGCAGGAATAATGAACTTGGCGCCTTTGAGATGGACAAAAGTGATGTGCAACCTCTGACTTCATCGCCAAACAAAAATTGCATCGCTGAGGATTGTGACATCACAGGAGAAGCAGAGCAGATTTGTGGTGATGATGAAGATGTGATGAGAGCCATGGGACTGCCTGTTGACTTCGGCAAGGCAGAAGAGAATGCAAAACAGGTATTAAAGATTTGTTACATTTGATTAAGAAATGCAAAGACATGAAATTTAAGCTATTTATGATACTATGTTAAATTGATAAGCAGGCAATATATAATACTCCTGACAGTAAAAGAACAATGGGGATAATATATTGTCATTAGTCATGAAATTAGGAAACACTGTACAGTAAATAACTGCAGAACATTGAAAACATGTGAATAAAACATCTACTAGGGGATTTTAGGCAAAAACAACTACATGTTCAACACAGACATGGATGACATCTTGCTGACAACACTATAAACAGGCACTCCAGGGTAGGAATGAATTGTTATTTTCAAGGGCGATTTTTGAATGAGCCTTGGGGCTATTCTTAAATTTCTTGGTGCTATTCCTGAATTTTTTGGGGCTATAACACACATGAACAAGCACAAAAAAGCAGTTTCTGAGCAATAATTGAAACAAATTTTTTCAGTGACTATGTTTGATAAAAACAGGTATGAACTTTCTTAAAATTCCTGTAGTAAAAGATGAGGGCGACTCTGAAGTATATGGTCGCCTCAAAGAGTTGTTTTTAAGGATTTTAAGAGGCGATTTGGACTCCACCGATGGCAAAATCGCCCGTCGCCCTGGGGTATTTCCTACACTGAGGCACTCTGACAATATAGTTACTGGAGACAAAAGTTAAATTTTGTCATGACAAAATTAACCTCAGAGACCCTTTCAGCCATATGACACTCGTGTAGTCCCAAGACCTGTTGGTACATTTATGCCATCTATTGACTAACGTAAAATGCAAAGTACTGCCCAAAACTGACCAGGGGCTGTCTGCAAAACTGTGTGTCGTGTAAGTGATAGGGAGTTAAGAACACATTTATTGGTTTGAAATGAAATAATTACTGGAGAGCTGTATTTGTTTTCTCATTAGAATAAAGGAGGTGGAAAGAAGAGAAAGCAGAATTCCAAACAGAATGGTACAACTCAGCAAGGGGCTAAATCTGTTCAGATTGGAGGTAAGTACAGTTTGTGGGTTGTCTTGCAGATGGGTCCTAGCATGTATTTCTGGCAGAAGGGCCTCGACAGTAAATTTTCTCTAATTGGAGCAATATTGCCTTTTATGATATTTGTACTTAACAGACTGACATAAGGATGTAAAAATATCACACTACTTTGATTTGATGTGAAAATAGCCAATGGTTTTCAAGTTAGAGACAATTTATTGTTAAGGCCCTTCTGCCGGGAACATTATGCTAGGGCCATTCTGCTGGACAGCCGACGGGTTTAAGTTTGAGCAGTGACCTAGTTCTGAAGAGTTACAATGCCAAAGAGTGCTTCAAAAGGTACCTCCATCCCGGAGGGGGGGGGGGGGAGGCGACTTAGTATAATTGTGTGATATACCTATGTGCCGCGGTTGAGAACCCCATTTTCAGCCTAAATTTCCGTTCCAGAGCATCTCAATTTCAGTAGGCACAGAAAAGTTTTTATTTTTGTCTCGCCTGCGTAGCGGAGCGAGACATACATGTAGGTATCACTATTTCCGGTGTCGGCGTCGGCGTCGGCGTCGAAAACAAGGCAAACGCCAAGCGTTGTCTCGCCGCATATCGCAGCATGAAGAACTGCATGTCAAAACTTATGAGCCTATAGATAACAATAGCAGCAGTGCCAGTCATGGAAAGTTCATTGACCTTTGACCTTAATCAAATTCACCACATTCGAACTTGAACGCCGCACCTCAGAGATGGAGCTCTTGTATGA
>JZLH01S0262536.1:80339-97298 GCA_001188425.1 Eucidaris tribuloides | reverse complement strand
CAGTTCCAGAGACCCCCAAATTTGCAGTTTCGCTTCTATTTTTTATTTTTTTTGAAGCCTTAGCTCCAGTTCCAGAGACCCCCATTTTTCGCTCAAGCCTGTTCCAGAGCCCCCGATTTTCAACTTTGGTGCGGCACATAGGTATCACATTGTAAGTCGAGTGACTGAGAAACTGCTCAAAATGTAAAATGTTTAGGGGGGGGGGGGACTCCAACGTTCACTATAGATAATGTACAATGTACAGTGCGTCCCAGAAAAAACAGAACCCTGAAACAAAAGGTTATTGTGCGGAAGCACTGAGGCGTATAATCAGAAATAAATTCAAAATAAACCTTGATTTATATTCTTTCAAATGATACATTAAGCAAACTTATTCATGCATGCATCTCTGAGTACCATGACTTTTAAAATTTAAAGTGAAAAACCACTTGTGACGCTTTATTGCTTTGACACTTGTGCACCCATGAAAAGAAAGAGATGGACTGCTATCACTGGCTATGGTGCGCACAGTGCCAAAGCCAAAAAGCGTAACAAATGGTTTTTCACTTCAAAGTTTTAAAGTCATGGTACTCAGAGATACTTACATGAATAAGTTTGCTTAATGTATCATTTGAAAGAGCAAAGGTCAAAGTTTATTGTGAACTTATTTCTGCAATCATACACCCCACTGATTCCGCACAATAAGCCTTTGTTTTAGGGTTCTGTTTTTTCTGGGACGCACTGTATAGCAATATCAGCATAGATGTACTTGGTTTAAAACCAAAATATGTGAGTAGAAACAATTATTGGTCATTTTTATGTTGTTTTCTGTTGTCTGTGAGACAATAGAATATCTATAAAGATTGATTTTCGACTATTTTGTCACTATATTGCAAGAATAGTTAGTTATGGTAATTTTATACATGCATTAGCTTTATTACTGCTTCATTCACCTATGATGTATAGAATCCCCCAGACAAGGACACAGCTCAGGCAGTCAGCAGGCTGACAGAACACTTGGTGATGATGATGGTGATGATGATGGCCCTCCGGAAGAGTATACCAACAAAGTGAAGAAAAGGTAGATTTTCTATCATCTGTATTATTTTTGTTTTAGTGCGTGACATTATGCTCCAGCAGCAACTGCTCTGACACCAAATACCAAAGTCGAACCCGACTCCAAACCCTGACCCTGACTCCATATGTGTTTATTCAAATGTTTCTTTCTGACTCAGCCTGTAACATTGCGTTTAATCATTTAAAAGTTAAACGTTATCAAAATACCTTGGTTAATCGTTTAGATGCCCTACATGTATCTGATAATGAGAAAGAGATGATTAATTGACTAATTGACAGTACCACACTGCCGTCCACTACATACTTTCGTCCATTCCGACATGTCAACACACATCACGGCACACAAGCACATCAACGTACCACCATACCTACATGGAAAAGACATCGACCATGATCAACATTCATCACAAACTGTGTCCTCAATCATCAAATTATACACAACAAACTCACCACACATTCACTTTGATGACAGGATTTTTTGACTTTATTCCAAAATAAAATCATCTTCAATCGTTCTACAAACGTGTCTTTTCATGTCAACTCGGCCGTCTACACATATCAACTCGGTTGTTGTCTGCACACCGCACCATTGAATGTTGTCATATTTTGCGCATACGATAGTGCACTCAGGATCTACACTTTACCTTTGCGGTGGGATTCACCAGTCTTTTGACTGCGGCCATTTACTGCACCGTGTGGTTGTGTGCATTAAACACACTGAATACATGCAAACAGATTCCAGTCTCGCTGCAAGTGAATCACTGTCGCGCGGCTGCAAGTGCAATTGCTAGTGGGACTAAGCGAGCATTATCTGTTATCGTCTTCGAAGCGATATGGATACAAAATGTACGAGAAAGTCGGGGAAAATTAGAAAAGTGGAATAATCAATGCAGAATTCATCTAAACGGATTTCAAAATCTCTAAACGTAAACAACAAAATTTAAGTTTAAACGCTAAAACGGATTTTGTCAACAGCCTTATTTCTGACATAGCAATGATCATTATGATTCAAAGGCTGTCATAACGGGTGTTGTGTGTAAATGTGATGCTATTGTATTCAGTTATACATAGGAATATCAAAGAATGTAAGGGCACATAACTCTTACTTACTATTCTTTAGATCATGGGTTGCAGGATGATGATTTCACATGAAGAATATGAATAAAGATGATCTACAGGAACTATTTAGGGGAGGGGCGTAGTAGAAAATGTTTTGGAAAATTGTCCAAAAATATGTGAACATTCATATTTTCATAAAGTATTTAGTGAGTTGGTGATGTACATACCAATATGCATCAACATTCATGTAAGTCAACATACATTTGGATTGCAGGGGACCCTTAGAGGTTATTTGTATTATTTTGTGGTGTTTTTAGTGCTTTCACATTTTATTTTGGTGTTTGCAGTAGATAATGCTCAAGATCTACTCGACAGTTATATTTAATATGATTTTTAACTTCAATTATAGCAGTGAGACATTTTGAGCACACTAATTTGCCACCTGTTTTTTTTGCTGTTTCTAGTCACGAGCTTGATGCCGAAGAAGTGGGAATGGCTTACTCCAAAGTTTTCCAGAAGCTGGGACTCAGTTGTGATCCTGGAGCACAGAGGTAAAGAGTTTCACCAACAATGAAAAATTTAATGTTAGAATAGTTTGTTTATCAAAGACTTCAATGAATGAATTTTAATAGTGCAATTAAAGCATGTGATTTATGGTTTTAATTACATGCTTTTACTTTGTAGGGCAACAGTCATTCTTTATGTTAATTCTGCATATGTTTTATTATCACATCATTTTATGCTGAATGATCACAACAGCTTGTTGATATCATCAAAATTGTTACAACTGAAATGTATGAAGTATATGAACACGTACCTCCTGGCTTGGTTTACACATTAAAAAAAAAATAATTGTCACATGCAAAGTTTTAGGCCAGTTCACCGTAACTAATAGAACATTGCCAAATATTCCTATACAATTATTACTGTTGTGGAAGAAAAATATTGGTCAGCTGCAGACCTGCTTTATTTTTTGTTTTTACAAGAGTCATCAATTCTATAATTTTAAATAAAAGCAAATATGCATTACTTTCAACTGTTTAGCAGGGGAATTATAATGTATTAGTGAAGTAATATGGGATAACTTTTGGATATTCTAACCTCTGTAAATTTATTTGTTTTATACTTGTTATTTGTTTTATTTTTTTATTTTATTATTTGTTTTGTTTTGCATTTATGAAGGTTCAAGAGACAAAGGCCTTTCCAGAGAGTGAAAGTCCATTACTTTAACAAGAAAGCAAAGAAATCTAATGATACCGACATCAACTTAAGAAAGAAACCTCTTCACATAAGATTTGAAGACGAGCAGGAGGAGGAGGATGTAGAGTCAACACAGGATGATCGGAAGAAGGAACCAGATGACATCAAAACGTTCCATGTGGGACGTAGCCGCATCTTAGATAAAGTCAGGGGATTTCTGGATAAAGAGAATGATTTGGATGATATTGGATTGTGTTGCCGTGGTGATCAAGCTCCAGAAGACGAAGAAGGCTCAGATGAGAAAAAGGATTCTGAGATGAAGATTCGTTGTGATGATGTCGTTGATGAGAGTGGTGATGCGCCTGTCCCCACAGACCTATCTCCATCAACTGCCATGCAAGATAAGAGTGGTGACCACATTTTGGTAGATAATCAGTTACAGAGTGATGAGGAATCTTCACAGGGTGTACAAGAGAAGGTACGTTGTATGGTGTCTGTCGCACAAACTGGATTAGGAGAAAATAGGACTAGTAGCAATACCGAAATCAGAGAAGTTGATACATCTGAAGGAACTCCAACACAATGTACTAACATTGCACTAAATTATAGGACAGATGATGTGAATAATAAAAGTGGTGCTGGAGTATCACTTGTGAGCAATGATGGTGTTGATGGAGTTAAAAATGAGGATGGTGATCTTGTAGGCAGTGGTGATTCTGCACATGAGGTATTAAAAGAAGAGGCAAACGATGTGCCCTCATCTCAGGTACAACATCTCGGTACAAATCATCCTGGACATCTTCAAGGCTCAGTGAGAGATGAAGATGATGATGGAGATGATAATGGTGATGGTGATGATGTTGACAATCATGGTGATGTTGCTGGGGATGGCGATGATGATCAGAAGGGAAACACGGAAGATGACAGCTTGCTCCTCGGTGGTGTAAAACCCAGCAAGCGACAGCGTCATCCAAGGTATGTCGCAGACGCCAGTCAGCACAACATTGGAGGTGGCAGCAAGGAGTTCAACAAGTACTGGGCGCAGCGGTTTAGACTCTTCTCAAGATTTGATGAAGGCATTAAGATGGATGAAGGTATGTAGATTTTTGACTTGTGTCAAGAGCACTCATTGACTGCACTTCCTAAAATAAAGTCTTCAGTTTCTAACCCCACCCCCCCCCCAAAAAAAAACGAGAAGACACAGAACAAACAAACAACCAAAATACAAACAACAAGCAACATGCGGCTGAGTCCGCTGAAATGTCTGTCGTTACCTGTAATAAACCAGAAATTTGTTGGTAAGGTGAATTGTTATCCACTCACCCGACAAAGTGGAAGGGGGATATAGTTATGCTGCTGTCCGTCTGTCAGTCTTTCTGTCTGTAACACTGGTTTCCGTTTGATAACTTAACCAGTTGGAGATGATTTGATTTCACTATAACACACGTTTTCCATAGACCCCAACTCGAGTTTACTTGTACCTGTTCTCTAGCGGGTTAAGTATATTTGACGGATTTTAATGAGATTTGGTATGAACATGAAATCAATATACTGGGTTCGATTCTGGAGTATGTAGATCAAAGGTCAAAGGTCCTACTCATTAAATGGTTATGTTGATAACAAAATGTATTGCGGTATTCAATTCATGGTATCATTATTTTAAAAAGGGTATTCAAAATCTGGAATTGCAGTTGCTGAAAATGCCAAAATCATGGGGTCTGTCCTTGTACTACTGTTTTTGTTTTGCTAAATAAAGGGGTAAACTTTTACTACAGGGGGACTTTGAAAAAAAATGACCATGTTGTCTACAGATAATGGGCATCTTTTATTAAAAGAATTTTTTACCATGATAATTTTATATATCTATTTATTTACTTTTTTTATGCCTCCGCCCTGTAAGGGAACCAGAGGCATTATGTTTTCGGGTTGTCCGCCCGTATGTCCTTGCGTCCGTGCGTCCGCACTTTCTTGTGAACATGATTACTGGAGAGATTTTAAAGTGATAGGCTAACATTGTGGAGCTTCAATTAAAAGAATTGTCAAACTTTGATATCTGAGCTACATAGTAGTGTTCAAATGGACAAATAAACACCCTAGAATACAAAAGTTTGGAAAGTTACACTGCCAATGGCAAGTGATGCATGAATAAACAATTAAAACTCGGGTCAAGTTTTAATAGCCTAGGTGTACACACAGTAAGTCTATGGGAGGAAATCGGCAAGTGAATCTGGTCAACTTACGATTTTCACCTTTTTAAAGCACTAAATAATCATTTTGAAATACAATTTTTTCAGGGCTTCATTTTTAGACCTCATCAAAGACACTGGCAGCAGGGGGAATCATGTGGCTCAGATTTTTTTAGCTGTGGTAAATGTTAGCCAATACCTACTTGGACCAAGGGTGGACCACTAGGCAAGGATGAATTAATTAGATTTTGGGACAAATCCATCAAGGGTCAAAGGTCAATGAAATTTGTCCTAAAATACCATTTTCTGCCTATAACTCCAGTTAGGAGTGCTCACTGTTGATATAATGTGGTAGTTAGGTTAAGAAATAAAAGACAAATATTTTGGTAGAGTCACAGTGGTCAAAGGTGAGGGTCAAGGGTCAAAGGTCAAGGAACTTTGTCCCAACATGTAATTTTCTCCCTATAACTTCAGTTAGGAGTGCTCACTGTTGATGTAATTTGGTGGTTAAGTTCAAGAACAAAAGACAAATATTTTAGTATAGTCACTGGGTCAAAGATAAATGTCAACGGTCAATGAAATTTGCGCCAAACCTATAACCTCAGGAGTGCTAACCATTGATATAATTGGGTTGTTAGCTGCTACATAGTGGGCGGAAGCATACCCATTGACTGCGTGCAGTCGAACTTCTCTAGTTTACTTATTTATCTATTTATTTATTTATCTATTTGTTTATTTATTTATTTATTTATTTATTTATTTATTTATTTATTTATTTATTTACTTATTTATCTATTTATTTGTTTGTTTATTTGTTCATTATTATTTGAATGATTTATTTACTTTCATGTTTTTCAGAGGGTTGGTACTCAGTCACGCCGGAGAAAATCGCCGAGCACCAAGCGGAACGTTGCCAATGTGACCTCATTGTTGATGCATTTTGTGGTGTTGGAGGGAACGCTATCCAGTTTGCCTTCACATGTGAAAGAGGTAAGAGTCACAAGAAGTCCTCTCCAACTCATTATATTGCTGTTGCATGTCAGTGGAACAGTTCAATTATATTTTTTTGTGTGGGAAACAAGATAATTGTCGAGATGGAAGCTGAGTATATGATCTTAAAGGCATCATATAATAATGCTTCCAGATTCCCAATGATACCAGTGTCTCTGATAAGGTCTAAAAATGAAGTCCTGAAAAAATTACAGTTCAAAACGATCATTAAGTGCTTTTAAAAAGTGAAAATGATTGAGCTACCATTACCATTTTTCTCCATAGACTGCTGTGTAGCAGAATTTTCTATCAGCTGAGAATACTTCATGTGTTGATTTAAACATGTATCTATACATATTTTACGAGTGACAGCGTAACTGTGCAAAGTTTTGTGTTCTTGGGTGTTTATTTGTCCATGCAAACACTGTCAGATATGTCAGATAGCAAAGTTTTAGATTTTTTTTTTAAATGGGGCTTCTACAATGTTATATAGTGTCTTTAAGTCGAAGTATTTAAAGCTACATGTAAATGACATTATTGGGGTAGCCTCAAACTACTCTAAAATCAAGTAAACTGTGCAAGGATTCAACTGTGAAAGTTTGGTTGTTGAAAGTTGAATTATTCTAAATATTCTTATAATAATGTGGAGTCTATTTCTATCAAGACTGGAGAGAAACAAAATGCTACTTTCTTCTTGCTTGACTTGGCTTGAGTAAACAAATTCAAGATAAATCCTTCCAGCCAGGAAATACACTCCAGCTGGTGTATCCATTGATATATCTTTCAACAAGTTTTGTTTGAGAGGCATTTAATTATTTCTCCCAATCATGTCACTGCCCTTTAAACCATGATCAAAGATTTCTATTTCAAAGAGAGGATAAGGTAGAAATGAATAGGACTAGCATTACAGAATATCATAGCATAGCCATGAAGAAATACATGTCGGTAAACTACGTAAAGCCCAATTGTAGTTTTGGTCGATCAGACAACATTTTTGTAAATCTTTCACAAAGTATTCTATTGTCTCCCCAAACATCAGGAAACACCATCAAATCTACTGAAAATCGTTTACAGTGAAAAATTAAGATGTTTGAATTAAAGGAGAGCATATAGCGGTATGTACATTACCTAAATGGGAAGTCTTGGGGTCCCCCCACCCCCTGAGATTTTACATTTTGAGTAATTTTTTTAAAACTGGGAAAGTTTCAGAGCCAGCAATTTTTCAGGGTATTATAGATCATATAGGTTTATCTGAAAAACATTATTGTAGAGAATTTCATTTATTACCATTTACCAAAACTGAACTTGGACTTAAACGTTAATGTCGCCGATCTATGGGAAATCCGGTAGAATTTGTTATTCATATGATTTTAATATGACTCGATTTACTCAACAATTGATGATGATGATAGAATTGATGGAGTGTTTGTTAAAATTACAAATTACATGTATAATCTGCACTTTGCTTTGATACATAATTTGCCCATTCTAGTTCATGCATTTCACTAAAACAATGCTTGTTTTTATGAAGGTTGCTTGAATGTCCGTTTTACAGCCCGGCATATTGATAGTTTACACTGTAAAATGCCATCGGCAGATAAGGGTTAACTGGTAAATTAATATTCTGTTTTTTTATCCAATGTTTTTGCACATAATCAGGACTGGCAAAAAATCTGTTGGTTAACTTCCATGTTTTTTTTGTCTTTCTTGTCATAGTTATAGCCATCGACATTGATCCTGCCAAGATTGAATGCGCCAGACACAACGCCGAGGTATACGGAGTGGCTGATCGCATCGAGTTCATCGTTGCCGACTTCTTTCAGATTGCCAAGAGTTTGAAGGCTGATGTTGTCTTCCTGAGCCCTCCCTGGGGTGGACCCAAATATCTGAAGGCGGATGTCTTTGATATATTCACCATGATGGATATTGATACATATCCTTTGAAGCAAATTTATTAATTTCTTTAATTTTTGTCACATACTGCTACTCTTTCTCCTCCACAACAGAATGGAATGTGGTATGTATTTTATATCATCGCTGGGCTGTTAAAACTTCATATCTCATAAAATCAAAGTTTTCAGGAGAGCAAAAAAAAAAGATAATAATCTTATTTTAACAAATTATGTGTGTAGGCTATGTAATTTGAACTTGAGGCTTTGTTTAATCAATTCAAAATGAAGTGTTTGAAATGCACAAAGAATGATTTGGAAGGTGGCAAATTGAGTTACGAGGTTTTCGCACTAAATCCTAAAATGAGTATTTCCAAAAGATTAATTTTGGCATAATTTTGTTTTTAGAATATGTAACTCATGTGGTTATATGAAGATGAATTACACCTTCAACTTCACATTTATCAAAAAAGTTGTTTTCACCAAAATTTGAGATACAAGGTTTTATCAGCCCCGTGACGATATTGGTCAATGGGATCAAAGCAAGCTGGGTATGGGGATCTAAAGTAGAATTATGGTTTCGTACAAGCCTTGATATGTGTCTAAATTTGACTGTGGTTTTCAAATGTCATTGGAATGTGCCTGTCTTTTGTTATTGCTTTCTTCAGTTGTAGTATTTGTACTCACAGTGCCCCCCCCCCCCTAAAAAAAAATGATCTTCTCCATTTGTCAGGGTTTAGCAGAGAACTAATTCTGAGGGGTAAGAAGTAATATGTGCTTGCCATATTCCATTAGCTTTCCATTTATTTCTCGAGAGGAATAAAAGTATTATTATTTTTTTTTTCATAACCATTATGCATGTTTTGTGGTCCCTTAATTTCATGTCTTACTGAATTTTGAATCTGCCCCTGTTGGATTTTTGATTAATTTGGCAGAAACCATTAAATTGGGGATGTGATGTAATGGAAAAGCAGTCTGTATGAATGCAGTTAACCCGATGGCTACCGGAACCAGATGTGACATGTATTAACTCTATGGAAATTAGACAATCGCAGAGGCAACAGGTTAACAAAAAATTGTCCCCAAGACCCCCACACTTTCTCCTAAAATTTAGAATAAATATAGAGTACATGTAAGTACATAAATTAAATATAATTAGTATAGAATGCGGTAGAGCGTCATTACTATAAATAGCTGAGTGTGATTTTATTTTTGTCAGAATAACTTAGTGATTCAAGGTATGTTTTTAAGGCGATTTGAAGCATTAATTTGAATTGGTATGACTTGTGATGGGTCAGTTGATAGTTTGTAATATGTGGAGTACTTCACACTTCACACAATAAATGAGTGGAAACATAAGGCCATTTTAAGTCCTCAAAGTCATGTCAGTAATTTAATTTACGTAATATCCTGTTGAATGTCTGACAGCTAGAAACAAGTACTCAGTGACTGAATATCCTCAGTCATTGAACTTTTCTTATCCAACTTGCCTCACTTATTTAATTGTCCTCATCAGAGTTCAGAATTTTACTTGCCCAAACAAAAAAATGTACTTCCCCTGAAAATATATATTTTCTCACTAATTTTTACTGTCAGGGCTAAAGGCTTTGTTGTGGCATTAGAGGTTTGTTCTATACAGATGGTTGCAAAATGTGTGACTTATCTAAAGAAGACTTTATACACTTTTGCCACAATTTGCACCAACCTGCCTGTCAAGCCAAGCCATCATCAATGACACATGAAATAGGACAAGCTTATTAGGCAGGAAGCACACACTTGATGTTTGACACTCAAGCTCCACCAAACACAGTAAATGAAGTACATTAACCCTAAATAGCAGGGGGGGGGGCTAAAATACCCCCCCCCCCCCCTTAACGAGGTTCATGGCAAAAATTTTTGATTGCACCAGTCGCTGACTTTTTACTTTCAAGTCTCGTGCATGTTTTGAGACCATGTTTACAAGAAGAAATGTATATGTACAAGGGGTTTATTGCTATTTGTTCTAGTGCCAGTTTCTTGGACTTCCTGTACTGGGTGTTTCATAGAAAGACAGAATGTCAACAGAAAACTTGTCACTAGAAGTTAACCCATCAAATTTCTTAGAACAATGTGTTACATGGGATGCTTCCATTGTTTTGACTTCATTTTGGTCTCAGGCTGATATTGCTGAACCCAAATCTCATCCATAATAACCAGGGAAAAGGGGCTCGGGGCGATTTCACCCCTGAAATGGCCAAAAGAGCCCCCGAAAATTACCATAGGGTTCAATACAAAAGAAGATCTGGAAAGCACTGAAATGGGGAAAGAGCCCCCGAAAAGAAAATTTATTTTTTTCACTGATAATCAGCACCTGCAGATGCTTAATGTCATGTGATACTCAAGTTTGTCTATTTTTTCTTATGTAACACCTGATACAGAAGTTCAAGAACCTGTGAAATGAGGACATTGCAATGACCAAGAAATTATCAAAATATGCAGAAGTATTTATAAACCGAATTTAGTCTTCGTATTTTTATTCTTTCTATATTAGGCTCAAAGTTTTCCCATTGGCCCTCATAGGTATGGTACAAAACTTGACATGTTATGTTATCTACATCCATTTAACCCTATATTTAAAGGGGGGGCCGTCAATTTGCCCCCCCCCCCCCGCCCCCCCCCCGCCCCGGACAAATTTCGCAACATGCCGTTCCGCGCAAAATGTTTTTTGATCGCGTCGCTCACTGGAACTGTTTTACTTTTGAGTCTTGCGCATCTTTTGAGACCATTTTCGCGAAAATCAGATGTACCATTATGACGCTGCACAACTTTTTATATATGCATGTCAATCCAAAAATTGCTCAAAAATGGGATTTCATGTACAAAATCAATGGATATTGTGTTTTCAGCCAAAAATCATAAATGTATGATTATTTTTGCTTTTATTGGTTGAAATGAATTAATTTTGTGTTGTTTATTCTACTAGCTATTGTAAGTAAGTTATAGGCGAAAACATAATTTCATGCACTGATTTGCATAATTAATTACTTAAAAAATAGAAAAAATTAATTTTTTGAAAATCTTACTATGCAGTCATGTAGTTTACATCTGGCTCTATGCGCATGCAAATTTTCGCGGCGATCGGCGGCTGAGATCTGAAGAGTCGTCAAATTGACCCCCCCCGTAAAAACCTGGTCTGAAATAGCCCAGTTAAAATAGGATTAAAGCATTTTCCCATGGTGGCGAAATCGCAAAAATGTGATTGCAATCACGGCAATTAGAATTACTGACCGCACCCACGAGAGAAAGGGTCCTCACAAACAATGTGATTAGAATTCAGAATTCTTGTGAAGAGGCATGGCCTGTCTCCACTGATTATGACATATCCACAATAATAGTGCCATTGTTTGGTACAGTGCACTTCCATCATAATGAACACGGTTATAACGAAATTTCTGGTACAACGAAGTAGAAATTCAGGTCCCAAATTTATTATCTACATACCTTTATATACTTTCACTGTTTGATTATAACGAAATTTCGATACAACAAAAGGAAACTGCTGTTCCCGAGGACTTCATTATAATGGGAGTCGCCTTTATCTTTGTTTCTAGTTTCTACCTTTCCTTGACCTTCCTTACGTCAGTTATGTTTGAAGCAGCTCGCACCATCACTGAAAACATTGGATTCTTTGCACCAAGGAATTCTAATGTGGAACAGGTATGAAATTATAAATTAACTTTTGCAGATGTCAACATGTGTATCAAGAGAACTTTTTTGGGGGGGTTTGACATTGAAGGTATCATATAACAATATTTCCATTAAAAAAAGTAAGCTACATTAATCCCTGTGCTACTGTCTTTGATAAGGTATAAAAATGAAGCCCTGAAAAAGTTACAGTTCAAGATGATCATTAAATGCTTTAAAATAAATAACAATCATTGAGAGACCATTCCAGTTTTCCCCATAGGCTGCTGTGTTGCAGAATTTCCATTGGGCGAGAATAGTTCATGGGCCAAGTTTTATCTGTACGTATTTTACAAGTAACAGCATAACTGTCTGAACTTTTGTGTTCTAGGGTGTTTGTTTGTCCATTCAAACACCATCACATATGTCAGATAGCAAAGTTTGACCATTTTTGTTATGAGTCTTCCACAATATTATACATGTATAGTGGCTTTGAAGGTTAATGTCTTGATTGTACACCAAACCTTTTTTTTTGCTCAGATTTGATCCAACTAAAGAGAGATACTTAAAAATAGTGTTCAAACTTTGGGATTCATATGTTGTACAGTTTTTGATATGTAAACAATCAGTCATTTGAAATTGGGCGGTTCGTCAGGTTGCATTTTTAACAGTACAAGTCTAGGTTTCAAACACTGCTTATAGCTTTCACCAACTGATTATCTTTCAACCAGTTTGGTTCTGGAAGCATGTTTGATTTCTCCCAAACATGTCAATGCCCTTTAATTTAGTTGTTGCGTATTGACTTGTTGATTTATGTTTGTATTTTTTTTTGTCAGTTGGCATCCCTGGCTGGTCCTGGGGGTCGGATGGAGGTGGAGCAGAATTTCCTGAACAAGAAGATCAAGACCATCACAGCATATTATGGTGAACTGGTGGAAGGGACCTAGACCTGGCCTGGATGAGAGACTCAAGGATGTTATCCCATAATCCCGTAAAGACAAAGCGTCTCTTCTGCGTACCATAAAATTAACACCAAGTAAATACACTGGTATATAGAAGAAAATACCATCTAAGAACCTTGAGGAAAGTGTAGGAGCTTTGATCCCAGTTTTACTGAAATTGTAGTGCCAAATCACACTTGGAAAAAAAGGGACATAGCCATGGATCTCGACTTGTCGCTCCCTTTAACAAACTGAACCCATTGCCTCTGATATTTTGTTATTTCCATACTATCAATACATAGCCTATCTTGTTTTTCGTTGGCCAGCAGGTTCAAAGGACCTTGATCAGGTTTTCACAAATTACACAAGTCACTCATACTTGAAAATCTATTCTGATGAGAATTCAGAGATTTATATCTTTTTGATGTCAACTAAGATTTCCAAATGAGAAACAATGTTCCATGTGTAAGGTCAGTTGCAAGAGTCCCAGGAATGAGAGAGAAAAAAGTAATGACTTAAAGACATCATTAAACTTTATTTCCAGTTTTTAAAAATCTCAGCCACGTGGTGCTTCATACTACTAGTGTCTCTTATGTCATGTAAAAATGAGGGCCTGAAAAACTTGCAATTCAAATTGATCATTAATTGATTTTAGGAAGTGCAAATCAGCAAGAGACCATTCTAGTTTTCCCTAAGAGTCTATCGTGCCATATAATTTTTGTCCACAGGATATTAAATCATGTTCTGATATTCATCTCTACAGATTTTACTAGTGACAGCATAAATGCTTAAAATTTTGTGTTCTAAGTTGTTTATTTGTCTATGCAAACTCTACCATACTGTTCAGATATCAAAGTTTGGCAGTTTTATACGGGGCATCCACAATATGTCTTTAAATGCAGAGCATATCTTTTGCACACCTAAAATTAACATTCTGTAAAGACACTAGTATGCAGAAGAACATACCAGTTAAGAACCTGTAGCAAAGTACAGGAGCTAGAAACTCGGTTTTAGTGGAATTATAGTGACCATTAGACTTTGATTTTATGCACGAGTCTCATGCAGAGTATTATTTCTAGACTATATGATTACTGAAATACTACTACTGAACTGACTTACTTGTAGTTAACAACTTTTTCACAGAGTCCAACTGACCATTTCTCTGGTGCATTTTTCAAATTTGGGGTAATTACTGATTTTCGGATTTCCCGTACACATTCTTCACAAATAGCCTAAGAGCATGAGTTATGATTTTGCTTTGCTGCAGGTGGGGTGCAAATGAGTTTCCCTGCCTTTTAAACAATTAGGTGGTCTCCTGGGCATAATATCTGCAAGTGTGAAAGGTGGGAGGGGGTGGCTATGCATAATATGTATACATCAACTACGAGGCTGTTGACTTGGGCATGTTTGAGTGTAGGAGTAATACATACAGGGTATGATAAAAACGAGACTGTCACAGCCATGCCTATAATGCAATGTCAATTGACAGGTCGACCACCTATGTCACCTTGTTGCATAATATCTTGGAGCGGGATATTAATCTGAAGTTCCCGATTAAGTTGAGCGCTTGCCTTACTGAGTGTCTGTAGCTTCTCCAGGAAGGTTATGGAGAAGATGCCACACATGACAGCGTATTTTTCTTCATAAACCTTTTGGAAAAGCTCGGAGCACTTGGATGGTCCTCGCCGAACTGAATAAGGAACTTCAGATTGATGCCCCGCTCCATGTTTGTGAGGGAGGTGGGGAGGGGAAGGGGGAGGGGGTGACGACTGATAACCAAAAACACTTTTGCCTGCCAAAATACATTTTTTCCCAGCCAAACAGCATCCGGCAAGCGGGAGGGGGGGGGCATGGGGCTGACGATGCCAACAGCATTTTGCCTGCCCAAAAATTTATGATTGCCCCTTCCCCCCTCAAAAAAAAAATTATGTCCGTTCACAGATGTTAAACACCCCTCTTTTGTAAAAGGTGGATATTTGAACACCCAACAACCCCCCAACATATACCTATGAAAGTATCTCTTGTGGCACTTTTAGTCAAAAATAAGTTGACTGATGCATAGCATACATGTAAATTATTTCATACCGTGTGTGTTTTGTGACTACAGCAACTATGGAACTGCATATTTTATAAATTTGCATGCCCTTTTTTTAATAAAGAAACATGACTGTAGTCCTGTAATTCTAATGGTCTTGAAATTTTATTGTGTATTGTAGCCTAGACACGAATTGAATTCTCCATATCGCATATACCCAATATTCACCGATAGCAGATACATGTACTATATATCAATATCCTAGACTTTTTGCAGTCTTGCTAACTTCTGTTCCAACTCAGAACGGAGGCGGTGACGTTGATTTAATACAGCCAATCAGTTTCAGTTGTATTACCCCTTTTTCTTTCTTTTTGTATGGTTGAACTAGCTCTGCCCCACTTATGAGAAAGGTTCTATGCAAACACGCATGAATGAAACTCTGACTTCATCTTAAAAGTAAAAAAAATAAGGTGGAGTAATGTGATTGCAAAATCATGAAGAAAACAGAGGTTTTAAATACCGCATCTTTTAACACACTCAAATGAGATATCGGATGTGAACTAGTCATCAAATCACACCAGAGAATCGCAGTTATCTGAGTGCGACCCCAGCTGTCTCTCGTAGACATCTGTATGCAATATGGAGAATTGTATGATGTATTAATGAGTGGATGTTTGTGATTATGGATTTAGGCACATCCATTTTGAGTAGTCGTTACTATTAGTTGCCTAAAGTTTTGTTCCAGAGTGTTTATTTGTCCATTAGGTCAGATATCAAAGTGTGACTTTTTTAGAAGTTTCCTCTACAATGTTAAACAATGCCTTTAAAAAGTGAGGAAGTTCACTCTTTTAAGCTATGAATTAAAAGGAAGAGTATAAAAAAAATGAAATCAGAGTGCACTTATATAGGCTGAAAATGTTTTTTTATTCCTTTTAGGATAACTTGGGGATTGGTCAAGTTGAACTGACGGATTTCAGAGGTCACCGTGAGAGGAGCAAAATCATTATCAAAGTTTCACTCCGAATTCATGCTGATTCATTCTTTTTATACGCCCGGATACGGGACGTATTATGGTATCACGCTCGGTGTCCGTCTGTCCGTCCGTCCGGCCGTTAACTTTTCCTTGTAAACGCCATAACTTCAGTTTAACTTAACCTAGCCTCATATAATTTGGTGTGTATGATACTAGCATGGACCCCAGGAAGCCTATTGAGTTTGAGGTCAAAAGGTCAAAGGTCAAGGTCACAGTGACATGTTTTCATCTTACCCTTGTGAAGTCCTTGTAAACACGATAACTTCAGTTTAACTTAACCTAGGCTCATATAATTTGGTGTGTATGATACTAGCATGGATCCCAGGAAGCCTATTGATTTTGAGGTCAAAAGGTCAAGGTCACAGTGACTTGTTTTCATTTTCCGCCTTACAGGCGGGCGTATTATGTGCTCGCTGTGGCGACACTCTTGTTCACAACTCTTAACAAAGACTTTTCAATGAAGAGAGTAGAGTCTATTTCAGTAGGAAACAGTATTGCTGGAAGCAACAAACGAGAAGAAACAAATTTTGCATATAAACATTTATTGCGTTTAACCTGATATTCAAGATAAAATCAATGTGTGTGATAACTTGTACAAACACATACTTCATCCCCCCTTTCAATCTCACATACATACACTAATGTGTGCGCAGAGTGGCTTAATGTGCAAAACTGACAGAGGACTGAAATGGAATAGACCAGGGGTGTCGGGGGGGGGGGACCAATTGGGCAATGAAAATATGGGGGAGCAAGTTTTGCGTCCCCCCTCTTAATTTTGAAATCTTGATGAATTCTGAAGATGTGTAAAAAAAAAAATATGGTTAAAAAGCAGTGTAGGGCACCACAAAGCCATTAAGCTAAACATCAAACTACTAAACATACGAAGTTTCCAGATTTTTGTCGCATT
>JZLH01S0262536.1:38436-63451 GCA_001188425.1 Eucidaris tribuloides | reverse complement strand
TCTTCTTCTTCTTCTTCTTCTTCTTCTTCCCCTTTTAAACAGTTCATATAGTAAACAGTGTTGTATAAATTTTGTAACAAGCGTTTTTACTGTATACAATGTCATTTTAGTTCATACTTACTATTTGAATACGTCTCGTCTTCACTGACAGGATCAATCCGTTTATGTGACGTTTTAGTCGTATTTAGTATCTCCGTTGTCGTCATTGGTGACGTGTACAATATCGTTGGCTTGGGCCTCTCGGTGGCTAGAGTGACAAGAAGAAAGAGAGCAATTAAGGATCTCTGAAAGAAACAACTCTCGAAAATACTGCTAAATGGGTTTAGAGTGATATTATTATGTATTTTTACAGTAAATAAGTTTTCATCATTTTACAAAACGTTTTGTTTTATTCAGAGATATGGCATCAACGCAGTTTATTTATATCCGTAGGTTTTATCCCTTCTGATGGTTTGTTTCTGAACTGTCAGTTAACATCGCTGAACTTAAAGAGCTGCATTAGCCAAGGCCCAGAAAACTTTTGGAGTTTTCGGGAACAACAAAGGCTCGAGCGAGACCGCTTTCAGTTCGGACTTTTCGGAGGTTTACCTTCAACGTTACTACGAGTGTTGAATTTGCATTCAATACCATATATGGAATCTGACAGTGATAAAATTGTCACATTTAACACCCAGTGTTTACATTGCATCCAAAATAAATTTGAATAATGTTATTTACATTTATTAATTTGAATAATTTATTCAATTGTATGAAGTAGCTATCAACATCACGCGTGGTGCACATGTAGGTATTCAGACAAACTGGATCCTTTGCCACTCATTAAGCAAACTTCACGTTCGAGGTTTCTTCAATGTCCGGCTGCAATGAATCTAAAACTATATTTTAACGAATTTGTGGAGCCAAGTATGATCATATAAAAATTAATAAACTTACAGTTTCCTTGAGTATACATTCCGTTTGGAACCAGAACAACTTAGCTTCCGGAGTTTTCGATGTGCATAATACAGAAGGCAAACTTGATTTCAGACGTACAGCCGCAAGTGGCATCGCACTTGGATAATTCGGAAACTATAATTAGAATTGTGCCTTAACTCAGCTGGAAGTGCGGATAAACAGATATGTATTTCTTGCATGGAGATGGGAGCTGCAATTTTGCAGTTTTATTTCCGATGCCAATTTCTTGAGTTTCATAGATATAACAATTTCTGTTATTTCCGTTAAAGTATTTCCCCGCCACCTGTCCTCGTTTTCTATCCAGGATCAAGTGAAGAATTTGATTGCTAAAGGGGCTGAGTCTAAGTTTGTAACTTTGAAGAAATGTGCGTTTCTTTCAGTTGCCCGAGTTTGTACACGCGCCTATTGCAAAGTAAAAGGTACAAATCGAGATATTTCGTATTATACTACCATAATGATGTGTTGATGTTAATAGCTCAATTTTAGTGGAAAATTGATTTAGCCCGTTTTGCAACGAATCTCTTCAAGTAGTAAATTCATAAATTTAGAGTTCTTTTCCGAGCGGCGCTAACTCCACTTTATTAACTTTGGAGAAAAAAAATGCATTTCCATCCGAATTTGTGCACGTACCTATTTAAAAACAACAACAACAACAACAAGGTGTACGATATTTCGTACAGTACTTGCTTGTGTCATATATCTTAAAACTGTATTCTATTAGCGCTGATTAGTCAATAAATCTGTGGCCATTGCATATAGTGCTTCGGAGGAGGGGGGGGGTGCCCTTTGATTTTTAAAGCACACTCCTTTTTTTCTATTTTCTTAGCATTTGCATCATTCTCTGAATATTCAAATTGCAAAAAGTTATGTTAATAAATTATTAAACTTTGGTAATGCGGGGGGGGGGTATCACACTTACACTGTACACTACTTTTTGACAATAAATGTATATATCTCCAGGCTCCTTTTCCCCACGCGAGGGTATTATTATTTCGCTTTCGATATTAACGTCCCCCCCCCCCACCCAACTCGGAACATGAAATAGCTGCTACTGTGATGTTAGTCATTTTTTAAAGGAAACAGACTTAACTCCTTTTGGAAAAGATCTCGTCAAATATAGAAGACGCAATGAAAGTTATGTCCTTGCCACAGAGACAGGAAAGGATCTCAATCGAAATTAAAAAATGAAAATAAAAATGTATTTTACGTTGCCTAGCTCTTATCACATTTGCCAAAACATTGCGCTGAAATACAAGATCGCTTGTTTCGTCTCATTCGATAAATGCAGTGCTGAACCATAAACATAAGCAAATCAAAGTCTACATCAGAACTAACATGGAATATATTCACACATTTTTGTTCGACTGGATAAGTATTTATAGTTTTGATTTGATCGATAGGGATATAACCTCAAACTACCCAGCTAACCGGAATTGTGAGAAATTTACTGAAAAAATGGTTATTTAGATATCTTTTTGATTTATTTCTGACACGATTTGAAACGGAAACCCTACCGTATGGAAACAATAATTGACAACAACAACATAAAATAGTTAAGAATAACACCGGAGACTACTTTAAAAAAAAATCACAAAATCTCCAATTCAAAATTCTCCAGCCAGAAGACACACTCCAGCTGGTGTATAGATTGGTATATGTTTCAATCAGTTCGGTCCTTGAGACATTTTTTACTTCAGGCTCGTTTACACTATGTTCCCGGCGGCCACGGCAACCACGTTTCAGGCCACCGTGGATGAAACGGGATGGACGTGAGACCACGCGGGAGGACGGGCTGGGCAAACGTGACAGTCCGTGTTGCCATGGATGCCGGGCCAGATTTTTTAACCGTCAAAAAATTTGCCACAGTAGTCACGGTGGGGATGAGAAACCTAGTAGATCGCAGGAAAACGACGCGAACGCAATAAAACTCGACAGTACGTTATAGGCCGTATAACAGCACTGGAGGTGATCCGTAGTGGGTCTTTCCGCGTGGTCTCACGTCCATCCCGTTTTGTCCACGGTGGCCCGAAACGTGGTTGCCGTGGCCGCCGGGAACATAGTGTAAACGCGGCATTCTCCCAATCATACCAATGCCCTTTAATAACCCTTATCGGGAAAACACAGTGGGGACTATGTGAAAATGTCTAAATTTCGTTTCACATAGTAGCCACAAAGTTACTATTTGAATTTCGGACATTCACACTGTGTCCACACCAGGCACGGTTCTGGAGCGGAAACTTTAGGGGAGCTTCTGGTGGCTTCATCCGTGGCCAAATCCTAGTTCCAGAAAATATTTTCTTGGTCATTCCAGCTGCCGAAAAGTCGCTCGGGGGGGGGGGAGGTTACAGATGATTTTTTTCCATTCCAAATTCAAGATCCAAAATATTTGTAACGGTCAGTCCAGCCGCCGAAAAGTCGCTCAACGGGGTCAATGGTGGAGGGGTTGGGGGGGGGGGGGCTGGGGGAATTTCATGCGAAAATTTAAAATACATGACAAAAGGGCATGTTAATATTTTCATTGTAAATCATTTTTCGTTCGATTTTTTTTTGTTGGGGGGGGGGGCTTGAGCCTCCAAAGCCCACCCCCCCGTACAATCGCGCCTGATCCACACTGTGTCCACATTGTATCTACCGTGTGTCCACACTGTGACCACACTGTGCCCACACTTTGTTCCATAAGGTAACACATGACCCCGTAGAACCGCGCCTTGTCCACATTGTGTCTACCGTGTGTCCACACTGTGTCCACACTGTGCCCACACTGTGTTTGTTCCATAAGGTAAAGACCTGTCAGTGAAGTGTGTACTCACTTTTGTAGACGGCTATCCGGCCGATTCCCCCGCATCTCTCATGCCGGTATCCCGCGCACGGATGCTGACAGGCAGAGTCCGGGTATTGCCCGTACCTCGAGTAGTTTGTCGCCGCTGACCCGCAGTAGCACTCCTCCCCATACTCGAGGCCCGCGTACAGGTAACCCCGGTCCCGACACCGATTGATGCACACCCACACTGACATGTTGGTGCTGACGTAGAAATCGTCGGTTAAGAGGCGCGTATAGGTTTTGTCGCCATAGCAACCTAAATAGCCAGGCTCTGTGTGAGGAGAACCGGGAGGAAAATCGACATTTTATTTTTAGAATTACGAGACGAATTAATGTTTTGTGAATGATTTCGTTACATACCATCAGCAGAAACGAGATCGTTGGTTGACTGGTTGTGACACAAACATCATCCGTCTTCGACCAAAGAAGAAGAATTGAATTTGTCACAAGAAAGGAAGAAGAAGAAGAAGAAGAAGAAGAAGAGAAGAAGAAAGAAGAAGAAGAGAAAGAAAAAGAGAAGAAGAAGAAGAAGAGAGAAGAAGAAAGATGAAGAAGAAGAAGAAGAAGAAGAAGAAGAAGAAGAAGAAGCAAGAAGAAGAAAGAAAAAGAAAGAAGAAGAAAAGAAGAAGAAGAAGAAAGAAGATGAAAAGAAGGAAGAAAGAGAAGAAGAAGAAGAAGAAGAAGAAGAAGAAGAAGGAGAGAAGAAAAGACGTTGAGAAGACTAATAAAGAATGAGAATGAAAAAGAGCAAAAACGAAGAAAGAAAGGAGGGGAGAGAAAGGGAGAAAGAGGAGAAGAAGAAAAGGAAAAAGGAGGAGTGGGAGAAGATGATGACTCAGAAAAAACAGAAAGGAGGAGATGAAGTTAAAAAAAAAATTAAGAGGAGAAGGAAGAAATGGTTATAATGGTAAATACAAACGGCTCCTGCTTTTCCCAATACAAATTGCACAACTGTCATTTGCTTGTCATCTATCATAATATACCAAATCAAAGCATAATGATAAGAACAAAACGAAAGAGAAGAAGAAAAAGATAAACACACACACACAAAATGTAGGATGAAGAAAATAAGGGAGAAAAAGGAAGGAGGGGAAGAGGAACAAGGAGAAGGAGAATATGATGAAGGAGGCGAAGGAAAGAGTTTAAAGGACCAGAAGATCAAGAACAAAAAGAAGAAAAGGAAAGAGAAGGATAACATGAAAAACAGACAAAGAAAAAAAGTAGTGAACCCAACATTATAAATCTTACTTCAAACATTTTTACATATGATTTTTTAGGCCTCTGGTAACAAGTTTTATGAATTCTGTTGTTTTTCTGTACTTGCACATTAGATAAATGTTATTATGGTTATCCTTTCACCACCTCAAGTGAAATAAAAATCACCCAGAAAGATTAGTGTTGAGCTCGATTGGTATGTGTCACATACATTTTATATAAGCTCATGACGACGTCGAGGTATAAGTATCCGTACTGTAAAACTAAAAGCACACGCCTACCCCATGGATGCACCGCTTGTATAGACAACTAGCAAACCAAGTGATATAAAAGATCATAATCATGATTCAGGTTCCGTAATGTTCACCATACTTCATGTTACAGCTGCAAGAGATTCATGCAATATCTATTAATAAGAATCTGACGTCATAACGGTACGTCTTTTTATAGAATTTACCATATTCACGATGTTATTGGGTTTGGAAGTGCGAGTTGTATCCGCCAGAAACACGCGCGACTTGTGGAAATCTCAATAACAGATGGATAATTTTGGCACGTTATCAAAACTGGGTTGTTGGAAATATGATGTGACAATTTACCAGTTTCAGCCACTCAGCAAACTGATAACAGTTGGATTTACAATAACAACATATTGTATTGATAAACGAGGTTTGATATTTGTCTACGCGCTAAATATTTTCGGGCTGTTTGGCCTCTTAACGTACATCAATGTAGATCTAATCCCATAAGGTACGAAAGAATATTATGAAGGGCATTTATACATGGCAGTAAGATGACGTTATGTTTAAGTTGTTATTCGTATATACGAGATACCGATTTATTAACGCTTTTATTTGGCAAAAGAGAAATGACAGAATGTGCTGAAAAAACACCATGAAAATATGGTGCGTACTATGCATTGGCGAGTCAATTTTAAGTCGATTTTATGTTAAGTGGAATATTACAATGTCACAAACCTGATAAACACCCATGCAGGTAAAGGGTGTAAAGGTAGACTAATATTTCTTGTTTGGTAAAATAATTTTACTACATCGTGTAAAAACTGATAAAGTTTAACTTGCTATCGTTCTTTGTACGATGATCAACCTTTTCAAAATTTAACATTCAAATTACAATTTCAACAAGCTCGCGATTCTCTAGCTCGAGTTCTTTGGGTCTTAAATGATGTGTTCTGTATATTTAACAAATGGTAATTTTAGGCATGCAAAAAGAATCCTCTAATGTTAATTGTAGACAGGGAAATTGAGCGTCTGCCTGTTAGATAGAATAAGAGTAGTACTTTCGTGCAAAACTACTTGTAGGTCTGTAAGTTGCTCACAACTTACTAATGGATGCCCCATACACAATATGAACATCAACTTTGAAAATTAATTAACAATCAAAGATTGATTAGGGGTGATTGGAATGAACAGTGTGTAATAGAACAATTATGCCTCCATTTAATTTTCTCCAAAAAGATATGGTCTTGACCAGCGTTTTCTAGAGGGAATTCCGCTTGAATAAAATTCAAACACTCCCACGGCGATTTGTACCTCTGCAAGAGTTTCAAAGCCATATTCATGACCACGTCAAATAATTCCTAGACAATCCATTTATTTCTTTCATTGTAACAGCAAACCCTATCAGAAAATTTCATTCGATACTCAATCGAATCAAATCCACTCCTTGCCAGCCTCCCATTTAAATTAACCATTTCTTCTGTGGGTTGGGTCGAATGACAATTTTTGGCTTTCACATGTAATTCCCGATGAGCAACCTATACTGAAAAGACAAAACTTAGTCACAAATTCCTAGACTTATTTCAATACAAACATGACCCCAAGTTCGGATTGCGATCGCGTGTAAAAGGCAATATCTATTTTCGTTTGGTTCCTGAGCAGTCGTTTTATTAATATTCCCACGATCAGAAGCATTAGAGCTTCATGAAAGCATAAGCAGTGGTGTTAATAATCAGATAATGATAAAACCTGTACCCAAATTTCATGCAAAATCATTACAGTATCATATTGCTGGGCTCCCCTGTTTCTCTTATCACCCGTTTCCATCGCCTCAGTAATGGAATTGATAAATTGCATCCGGCTCCTCCAAAGTAGACTCCATCACAAACATACTGTAGTATAATGATTATTTTATTTGCACTCGCGTATGATTATTATGACAAGCATAATCCTGAAAGTTAAAAAAGTTTTAAAACCAAAACAAAATTTTCGATGTACATTATTACGTATAAACGGAAGAAAAACACATTCACTAATAGCCGTTAGGGGCACAAACCTTTTGCCAAACGTCAATGTGTTTATACATGAACTAAAATCTCAGAACAGCGTCATAAGTTTGTAAAACCCCTCCTCCATTTTATCATGAAGTCAAAGTAATAACACAAGAATATTTGTCGTTGTCGTTGTCATTAATCCACTGGGGGGAAAAAAAATCGTATTTTTTTTTTTTTTTTTTTACTAATATCTGGATCACATGGAACAATAGTAGACACACCAAGCCTGCTGATTTACAGGAAATTTGCCTGTTGCATGTTCTTTTTCAATAGACAAATCGTATCATAACTCTCAAACGCAAACCAAACCCTTATAAAGCTAGGAAATAAAAACAAAACAAAACAACAGAAAATGAAAAGAAGGAAATAAAAGGAGGAAAAGTCAAAAGTGAACATCTATGAGTTGCCGGTTTTACCATACAATTTTCCCTATAGATTGTACTCTCGGAATGGAGCTTCAAGTCGAAATTTGTTATCAAGGTGACATTGATTTATGGATATCTTGAGAGTAACCGCATAATTTCAAATCTTTTGTTTTCGTGGTTTTGCATTTATTCTTTTGATCATCATTACACAGCACAGACATCAAAGTTTTTTTTTTTAAGCTTTCTTATGTTACGTATATAGTATTTTAAGAGATATTTTGTAACCTGCTGTGCAATGTGATTATATGGTATCTTTAAGTTCCTGGCCTATAAGAAGAACAGCGGTGTCGGGTAGGCGGAGATGAAGTATAGGGCTAACCAGCCGCTCAATTACTGTTGTTGTAAATATGTTTAGTAGTAATTCTCTTTTTTTTATATAAATGTTGATTTGAACGGAAACACATTACAATACAATACAATACAATACAATACAATATACAATACAATACAATAACACTTTAAAAAAAAAAGTCCACAATGTTTCACGATGCTAAACTAAATAAATAAAACATATAAATACGTGAGTAAAAATATTAATAAATCAATAAAATAAATAGATAAAGAAATAAGTAAGATATGAAATTAATAAACAAATAAGTAAATAAATAAATAAATAGATAAATAAGATAAACAAATGAAGGAATAAATACATAAACAAATTAATAATGAATACATACATAAATAAATAAAATAAGATGAAATAAATAAATAAATAAATAAATAAATGAAGAAATAAATGAATGAATAAATAAATGAATGAATGAATAAATAAATAAATGAATAAATAAATAAATAAATAAATAAACAAATTCTGTTTACATGTTTTCCAAGTTACTACACTTATCTCTTACTGACCTTGACACACGGCACCTGCGGTATAAGCCTCGGAGCACGAGAGGGATTTAGCACTGGAACACGCAGTGAGGTTGGGCTCATCTGTTAGGGATAAATGGATTATAAAGTACATGGCAGGATTATCTCGCCCAAATTCTCACTTCTGGCGTTGACTGTGGCACTACCCCATTCGTTTCTATTACCACTGCTATATCTACAAAATAACAGCAACTGCTACTAGTACTACTACTCCTACTAGTACCTCTATTGCTTTTACCACAGTGTAAGAAGTTATAGTTAGCTATTACAAACAATGTTCTGTTACCACTATTACAACCAATTCTTCTATTACAGCCACTTCTTCTTGTTCTTCTTCTTGTTCTCCTTCTTGTTCTTCTTCTGCTCCTTCTCCTATTAGTACTACTGTTATCATTCATTACTACTTCTGCTACTGCTACTACTGCTGCTGCTGCTGCCGCCGCCACTATTTCTACTTCTGTTACAACTAAATCCTCTGCTATTACCAATTCTACTACTACTATTGATGAATATTATTTCTACTGCTGTTGCTGCCGCTGCAATTACGTCTACTAATGCTACTGCTTCTGCTACTACTACTACTACTACTACTACTACTACTACTACGGCGACGACGACGACGATGACGACTATTTCTAACTCATCATATTGCTTTTATTGATAACACTCTGCAGCAAAAAATCACTTTGGCCCTGCATCGTGAGTAAATTTGCAAACAAATTTTCAGTGTGTGTTGGGTTTTATTGGACTCATTCTTACATAGTCTATTAGTTTCTATATTGCAAAGCTTGTTCAATCCTAGGCCAGGTTTATCACTCAATTAGCAACAAAAACATTTTTTTTTAATTTAATCTCCATTTTTGCATCGTTTCTATCAAATAATATAAGTTGGAACTTCAGTGTATTTCCATAAGAACACGACTGAGTGTTATTACCTCCTTTACAGAGTAGCAGCGTCGACGTCATAGCACGGGGTCCTCGGCCAAATTCCGATCTTTTGAGCGCCGCGTGAGCTCCCTCGTAGCCCAGCTGTCGACACGTGACTATGACGTCAATGATATCCCAGTAAGCTCCACAAACTGTTGACCAATGAGAGCCTTTCTCTCTGATCTCCACTCGACCTTCGTTGGGCGTTGAACCATTCACGAGTCGAACATCTAGGATGACAAGATGATACAGTTTAATACAAAATTTTGATATATTAAGGCGACGAAAATACTTCATATAGAAGATTACTCATTTTATTCATTTAAAACCAGATTACCAGATTAAACTGATCACAAACTGACTTTCAGGTCAACATATTTTATATAGACGAACCAATTTCATTCATTTAAAACCAGATTAAATTGGTTAGGTATAGAAAAACTCATTTCATCATTTAAAACTAGATTAAATTGATAACAAACTGAGTTTTAGGTCAATATTATTTCATGTCGAAGAACCCTTTTCACTCGTTTAAAACCAGATTATTCATTAGATAAAAGAACTCTGCATTTCATCATTTAAAAGCATATCAAATTTATCAACAACCTGTCTTTTAGGTTTATGCATTTTATGCAAAAAAAAAAATCATTCGTTTAAAATCAGATTAATTGATTAGATAGAAGAACCCATTTTATCATGCAGATTTTATCAAGCAGATGAAATTGATCACAAACTGACTTATAAATCAAAATATTTTATTTTGAAGAACCTATTTCATTCACTTAAAATCAGATTGAGTTAATCATAAACTGACTTCTGGGTCAAACTTTTCGAGATACCTTGTATCCGGTGTTGAATGTGTTAAACCACGAGTTTAGGTCGGAGTTTGGGAGGGGGTCTAGTTGATGTGGATTAGGAAAATTAGGTTGGGTTAAATACGTGACATGGATTTTATGTTAAATTTGGGGGCAGTTTCATTTTTTCCGAAAAAGAACGAGATACACAATATCATTTAGGATATAAAGACACAATATTTTTGTAGGAAGTTAATTCTTCCGCTGTACCATGCTTACTAAAGAATAAATCTCAAAGTAACAGGTGTTCTTTGACGACTGTCATCACCTATTATCCGAAATGAAGCTGTTCCACTTACCTGACTTGCGATTAAAGAAGGAAATAACATTTCAAATTAATTTCTTTCAGTTTTGAGACGCTGTATATGATTTTTTTGTAATTCTGAACATACTAGAGATTTTGAGTTGGAGGTGAAGTTAACTCTATCATTGGTTACTGAGACGGTAATAGGCATTGGGTAATTTCAAGTTCGGTGTTGGTGTTGGTGTTGGTGTTGAGGCAACAAAATCGTCTGCTAAACCGAGCTCCAACACTGAGCTCGGTTTAAGCAGACGATACCGATTGCACTATCGATTGCACAACACCGAGTGACGTCACGCGCGATTCATGGTGTTGGCTGAAAGTTACGCCGACTGCCGAAATTTTTGGACAAATGTTACAAAAATGACACCAAATCAAAACTGCCTGCCACAAAACTTGTATGAATCTGAAAGGCAAGTTACTTTTCTCTATTCCTATATGGAAGTTTAATATAAATTTGGCGAATTATCTAAATTTTCAAGGGGTAAAAGGTAATTTCCGCAATTTGCGTCGCACGGTGAAGCTTTCTCCATAGCGAACACACACGCGCGTGTCAGCTCTGCCAATAACAAGACTAACACCAACACCAAACTTGAAGTCACGAATATCCTAATCCCTACGGTTCAGTGTTGATGAATGGGAAAATTACACGTAAATCACAAACACCAACCACGGTGCACGGTACTCGGTTCAGCAGACGATATTCAACACCAACTTCCGGAAGTACGTCATATTTTTCGAGGTCAACCCTGACACCAGGCCTGACTTCAAGTACGGTGTTATAGCCGGTGTTAGTGTTCTTACAACACCAACACCAGATTTCAACACCGAACTTGAAATCACCCATTGTTGTTTATTACTCATTCAGGTTTACGCATTATCGGGTCATTGGTTATTTTTGTCTGGAAGGATTTAGTAATTTTCATGTAACATGACAAGTCAATTTAGATACTGTGCAGCGTAAAAAAGACCCTGGTGAAGCAGACGTCATGTCTGCAGCACACTGTCGTCCCTTATATTATCCATAAAAGAATCTCTAAAATGGAATGGACGATATTATCCTCATGGTTAAAGGTTAGTGACATGATTGGGAACACTTGAAAATGCCTGAAGAACAAAATGAGTTGAAATATATACCAACTATACACTAGCTAGTGTGGATCTCCCAGCTGGAAGGATTTGTCTCTAATTTGTTTAATTAAAGAGAATCAAGCATGAACATACTAGGATTTTAATTTTATCGGGGCACGATAAAAATAGGACCCATAGAGAGCCACGCATCAGGTTTACCTGCCGCGAGGGATATTGACATAAGTTATTTTAGAATGAGTCAACGTTTGACTACAAGATTTTCACAGGAGAATCCTTGCATAGTTTACTTGATTCTAGAGTAGTTTCAGCCCAAGTTGAGGACTACCCCCAATCATGTCATTTACCTTTAAGTATAAAGGCAGAGAATCGTATTTGCACTCCTCCCACAGTACAGCAAAATATCGATCACATGATGCCCTTAGGCCATTTGTGAAGGACGAGTCAGTGAATTATAAAGATATATCTAGAATTTTAAAAAATGCCTCCAAAACCAACTACCACATTATTGTGTGTTCTATGCTATATTTTTTTTTGTTTCTACAATGCAATAATTCAAGTCATAGTGTTACGGTCACTACAATTCCACGACAATTGAGTTTCAAGCAGCTTTACTTTGGAAAATTCAGCATATGTTAGTCTTCCAGGCCTTCTAATTTATATCAATTCTTATATCATAAACACATAGATATATGAATAAATAAATGAATAAACAAGTAATAAGAATACGTAAATGGTTCTTCGTTCTACTCCTACTCCTCTTCATCTTCTTCTTTATCATCTTCTCCTTTTTCTAAATTCTCCTTGTTATTGTTGTTCTTCTTCTTTCTTCTTCTTTTTCTTTATTGTTTCTTTCCCCTCCTCCTCCTCCTCCTCCTCCTCCTCCTCCTCCTCCTCCTCCTCCTCCTCATCATCATCATTATTACCATCTTCGGTAATGTCATTACCTCTATCATTGAGTTGTTTCTCATTATACGTGCCATTAATAGTTGAGATAATTTTTTAAATTTTCGTCAACAACGTAGGGATGATTGTACATGTCATACCCCATCCTCCAGCTATTTACGCCCATGATATACTAAAAGCAAAAGAAGAGTTGTTACAACTACAGCTGCTGACAATATTGAACAGTATTCTCCTGCTCTCGTTTTTTCTTGTCTGGATAGGTAGGGTCTAAATAATACCAGAATGTTAATATTCTGATTTGAGGTCAATCCTATAATAAGCTCTATTGGCGACGTACAAATCATCAAGATGAACTTGAAATGTGCTGAATTTCTTACATTCAGGAAGTGATGGATTACGCGATTGGCCAGATATGGACATTTTCCGAAGGTCGGAAAAGATTTTTTAGTAGCATGGATAGTGAGCAGGCCAAAGTTTGCCTGTGGGACTGATATGTTTCACTAGATTAACTCTTTCCCTGCCATGTTTCGTGTTAGATTTGAAAACTGTATGGTGATAATGATGATGATGATGATGATGATGATGATGATGATGATGATGATGATGATGATGATGCTGCTGCTGCTGATAATGATGCTGATGCTGATGATGATGATAATAATGATTATAATAATGATAATAACGACACTACTACTACCACTACTACTACTACTCCTACTACTCCTACTACTACTACTACTACTACTACTACTACTACTACTACTACTACTACTACTACTACTACTACTACTACTACTACTACTACTACTACTACTACTACTACTACTACTACTACTACTACTACTACTACTACTACTACTACTACTACTACTACTACTACTACACTACTACTACTACTACTACTACTACTACTACTACTACTACTACTACTACTACTACTACTACTACCACTACTACTACTACTACTACTACTACTACTACTACTACTGCTACTATTTCTTCTTCTTCTTCTACTACTACTAACGTTTTATTTACCCAGGATAGCCTCTTCAGTAACAAACATTGCTCTTCCGTAGGGCCTGCAATTATTACTGTGACCCAAGATTCCACCAGGTCCCTATTTTTTTCCCAGGTGCGGAATTAAGGAACAGCAAAGCGAAAAAAAAAATATTAATCGCGTTACTGACGGACGAAAATGCACATGGTGGGAATCGATCCTTTCTGCCTGACAGGCAGAGAACAATACACGATGCAACAACATCTCCAAAATATTAAAACGCCAAACGATTACCGGTGCTATTATTTAAACACCAAACGAACTTGGTCTATCCCCTGTAACACCAAGAGTGTTGAAAATAAAGCTTTTCTGGTATCACTGTTATTTCTGCGGAGTCAATTTTACTAGGAATGGGGTCAGCTGAGAGCCTACTCTATTAAAGGGACTACGTTTTCCTAGTTACTTTGACTCAGATTGATTTGATTCATTATTGACGACACACCATTTTGAGTAAAATTGATTGATAATTAATTGAGTAGGCTCTCAGCTGACTCCATTCCGAGTAAAATATGACTCCACAGAAATAAAACTGTATCAGTAATGGGTAACATTCTGGGTGTTAATTTTAACAGCCTTGTGTTTGCAGTACATGTATCTGGTTCAACTCAACTTCGGGTGCTACAAAGTGGCTTTGAACTGCCGCGTCATGAACATATCGACCTACGGAACTATGCAACTCCATGGTCATACCCATCCCCGGTAAAACAAAAAGCCGAGGCGTTATTTCTGGGCCTGTTAGCAATTATTAAAAATGTGTCAGACCAACTACTGCATGCTGAAATCATCAAGGATGACTAAATTTAACATCCGCACTTCATTCGTTGCCATGGTAATGTTGAATCACCTGTCTTAAGATATTAAACTTGAAGGTCATTATTTGGCGGTTTTGGTCGGTGGATGAGTCGTGTGACGGACTGACGGGCACAGTGCTCGCGTCACAATCTACATCCTTCATTATTGTTTGAGAGGAGCATAACGTGTTGGTGACCTGGTATTTGTTTCGGCGACAATTATCTGCTTGTGCCTTGTACAAAATGCATGCAAAACAGTGCCCAAAATTTAAATGATATGCTCCCTCCGCCCCGAGCTGGAAAGGAGGCGTGTGACGAGGGCCAGTACTTCTACTCACGATCATGCGGTCTAAAGAGCTCTGTAGCTCAGATGTCAAAGTTTGACCCTTTTTTCAATGGAACGTCCACAAGGTTAAAGACACAGGCTAAGATTGTGGATCTTCAAATGAAAAAAAAATGTCAAACTTTGCTATAGCTGAGCCACAGTGTTTGAACGGACAAATAAACACCCTAGAATACAAAAGTTTGGAAATTTATGTTGCCAGTGGCAAACAATTAGTACTCGGGCCGGGTACAAACTAGCCTAGATCTACACACAGTTAGTCTATGGGAGGAAATGGGCAGGTGAATCAGGTCAACTTACGGTTTTTACTTTTTTAAAGCACTAAATAATCATTTTGAAATACAATTTTTTTCAGGGCTTCATTTTTAGACCTTATCAAAGACACTTAGCACATGGAGGATCATGTAGCGCACATTTTTTTTAAACTGTGGTCATTGTTAGCCTGTGGCTTTAATTTGTGTCTTAAATGTTAATTTAGCATTTGAGTGTGTAAAGTGAAGACACATGATAAAATAATTCTAGGTGCGGCTTAAACGAAGGCCTGGGTCACTTGTTTTTTTATTAATAGCCCAGAACACGGAAAAAATATTAACATGTTCAAAGTCAACGGAAAGTTGCTGTGCTGTAACATCGCAGATTTTAACGGAGTTGTCATCTCAAGAGAGTGACATATGAAATAAATCAGAATTTGATTCTAAAAATGTTTTACAGTTATTGAATCGACATATATATCTGGGTTAACCTTCCACTCAAGTAAGTACTAGTCTAACTCATAGACTGGTTTTTAATCTACCTCACTCCTAAGCGAAGCGAGCTGCGAGCGTGGCGAGAAAGCTAGTCTAAGTATCCAAACTCAAGCCTAGTGTAAGTTTCTATACTGCGTTAGGATTATGGTAAAACAAGAGAACAATCTAAAACTTAGACTAAAGTGCATATAACGTGTGTTTTGTTTATTTGTCTGTGTGTAGGGGTCCGCTCGCTAGTCATATGACCGCTATTCATAAGAAAAAGTTATTCATAAGGACCGCTATTCATAATGAAAAATAAGGATCTCTATTCATAATACTAAAAAGTGGTCGTATTCATAATACAAAAGAGGGTTTATTCATAAAGATCAATATTCATAAGGGTCTAGTCAAAATCGAAGAAGAGGGTCGCTATGAAATGGATGTTGATATTGACCTTTATGAGTAGCTACCCTTATGGTTAACGACACCGATTTTGTATTATGAATAACGACCCCTATGACTTCTTATGTATAACGATCCTCATGACTTATTATGAATAGCGGTCCTTATGAGTAATGACCATTTTCTTCGATTATGAATAGCGATCCTCTTCTAATATTTTGAATAGCAATGCCTATGAATAATGGTCGTTATGAGTTTATGAATAGTGGCCCTCTTTTTCGCTTTATGAATAGCGACCCTCCCTTCAAGAAAATGCACGTAATGAATAGCGTTCACATGAACCACTTTTCATTATGAATAGCAGTCCTTATGACCAGTGAGGTTATCCCCAAATAATTACATATAATGTGTGTTTTGTTTGATCATCTGTGCGTGCATGCACGCCACCGTGATGGGGTAAAGTTTCAATTTTGTGTGCCAGCGGATAATATGTAAATGATACTGTAATAACGGTGTATATTCCTGATTTGAAAGATGTAGTAAAGTTAAAGATAAAGAACGATGTAAAGTATACCGAACAAAAACCAACAAAAAGTCCAATGTTTTTTAAAGAAATATACTCTGAGATATATCGATCCTTCGGTACATCGCTAACCCAGTAATATCTGCCCACTGTCATTCACGTTGTAGCAACTGGAAGTCGATCTCGACAAGAAATACGACTAGAAATAGGCAAAAACTTAGTTAGTAATCAATTAATGTGCATTTAAAAGATTTTTATTTCCAGTTAGTTGTATTTATGAATATAGAAATACCCCATTGTGCTGCAGACGTGAAAAAGAAAGCAAGTTGTCTTTCCTTAGGGGGTCAAATTGCCATGCACAACCTGGTGAAACGACATATTTTCCAGAATATCGACTTTTTATAGATACATGACTTAATCTCCGCGTTGCTCCCGTGACAAGCTGGCAGACACGCGTTCACACTTTGTATGATGTACTGTGGAATAGCAGATGGCAGGCCGTTCAGTACAATTGGGATTATGTTGTTCATTGCACATTTAGCATTAATGGATGAAGGATGGGTACAATGACGTACCTTTTCAATTGGATGCAGCTTCTAATTCTGCCATACTTTTTGTCATTTTTTTGGCCTTCTATCATTCTGTTCTACATATCATGTATTATGTTTTATCACTAAGTTTGACTGGAAGCCAGTGTGCTTAGATTTATGATTCGTAAGGGGTCCTATTGTGCATGGGAGCATCCAAGTTTTGTGTTGGTACTACAGATTTTAAGAACAAATCACATTTGAAATCTGTTGAAAGTTGAATCACTGTTGATGTTATCAGATAAAATTAACAGTAAATTGCAGAGTTGGAGGTAGTCCTTAATTGGGGTAAATTAGTTTAGTGATCAAGTAAAAATGTACCAGGATTCTGATGTGGAAATTTGTGTGTCAAATGGATGATCTGATTAAAAACAAAATTACCATCAGCATACGTTATCTGACAAGGCAATTTGTTGCTAGCTTTTCGGGAATTCACTTTATTATACAGGGTGCCCAGAAAGAATAGTACGGCCTTTCTCGCTAATTTCCTTCACATATTGCAAGAATGTTCATTAATTTTTAATTTGTTGGTTAGAACATTCTTATTCCAATTAAAATGATATGAAGATCTTAGATTTTGTAGTAAAGCGTGTTGATTCTAGGGCCGATTTTATAGGAGGATGCAATTTCCAAAATTCGCATTTTTCTACAGCGCCGGTCATCAGAACGCCATATATTGTGGCCTCCGGACTTCGCCTGCCAGACCCACTACCAGACAAACGCGATGACAATGGAGATGTACTAGATGCGTTTCTTTATGAAGCTGGATGCCCTTCGCTTCTTGTTAAGAGACATTGGGGTATGTCCGAACTCATATTGCATCTTCAGCGATATTCAAGTGATTCCCCATGTCATACGCCCTTTAATATCTTAGTAATTCTTAAGCAATAAAAAAAGAGTCAAAAACGATATTAGGCATGCGCAGACCCGAATGGGTCAGGTTGTGGTGCAAAATGAGGTCAGACTTACCCGAAATTTTGCTGTTTATTTTTCCAATTTTACTTCCTACGTGTATAAGCTTATCTTAGTATGTTTCCAGTTGAAAAAAAAAATACTGAGGTACACGATGCTTCATGTACTCCTAGGTTTCTCTGATAGTTTGAACACGGAATGCCCAAATTGGCAATTATTACACTCGCTTAGTGAAAAAAAATCAATGAGCACATCGCTCCCTGTCTGTATTATTCTAGTTAGTGTATTGACATAATATTATGATTTCATTATTTTTGCGTGCTGAGCATATTCGGCCATCATCCCAAGCGCCTACATAGACTGCTGTGTTGTAATTTTTTTCGTCTACCAAACGTTAATTTATGTGCGATATCTCTCTATACATATTTTGTTACTGAAGCATAATTCTAAAGTTAAGTGTACTTTATATAAGTACTACATGTATTCAGATAATGTATTATACGTCTAACACTTGTTTTTAATGCGAGCATTCTTGGTGTTAACCATTGCCTTAAACATGTCTTGATCCTGCTGCTTCTGTGCTGAGTGAGCAAGCGGAAACTCACTTATAATCTAGCTGTGGTTTGAGTAATACCTGATCAGGTGGGCGGAGGGGGGGGGGGTGGGGTATGACGTATCGTGATGAGAAAGTGTACAAGGTACCAGGGAGGGGGAAGGGGAGGGGGGGGGGAGATGTAAGGGTATGAAACATGGACTGACGTAAGGAATTGCTGTATCAGCGGCCCGGCATAGGGCGTAGCTATGGTGTTTCAATGGAAAAGAACGGGGTGGGTGGGGGCATATTTTTCATTGACCCAATCGACCCCATGATACATGCAATTTTGGGTGTCATCTCCAGAACGTAATGGGGCAAAGGTAAATCGTTTCCCTATTAATTTGTTGAGCAAAATCCCACTTAAAAAAAAAATAATTCCCCCTTTCATGTTGTTGTAATGTTCAGTATTTTGTTTTATTTGGCGATTAAGGGGGAGGGGTATGCCCCCTTTGTCTCCCTTGGCTATGGGTCATACATGTATTCATATCGAACGCGTCAGAAATTGGCAATGATTTGTTAGCAGAAGTTACGCAATAACTTGTAGCTCATTCTCAAAGGCATTTCTTTAAAATTGAAACTCCGTAATTATTATTAGAAACCACCAAATGAAGTTTTTTCACTTGCCGAAACATAAAATGATCATGATGAATGGTAAAGTACAATATGATAATCATTATCCTTAAAACTAAACAGAGGAAGCAACGTTGAATTAAAAATGAATTGGGAGTTGTACTCACCTATGCCATATGCCGGTATTGATAACAGACTGAGTATTCCTAAAACACCAAGCATGTTGACCGATCGCCAGTTAGATTTCCAAGTTTCATTCGGGCAAATAGATCGCAACTGGTAGATTGTTTTAAAAATTAATCCTTGCACATTGGGTTCCACGTCATTGAGCACCTACTCCATTCACGTTTTCACAAAAGTTACAACATTCGAAGTTCGTTTCTCGCGATTTGACATTATTTCGCCTCGATCGGTCGAAATTCTGAAATCGAGTAGAACGCCGCGATTACCAAGTAAAAGCCCAAATGAATTATTATCGCACGCAGTCAAGTTAATACCGTGAAATTTGCTTGGAAAATCCGCCGCTAAGTTATTGGTTCTTATCTGTCAAACAGGCCACCGCATTTCCCCCAGTCCTTCACCCGCGCGTGTTCGCCGAGACACCATAATATTGTCATGATGTTGTTAAAACGGATGTTTAATTATACAGAAAAAAGTCACGACCTATCGGTAATACCTGAGCATTATCGGGATCAGCGACGAAAAAAAATATGGTAATAGGAAGAACTATCGACTCCAGGCCGATCGCGGCAAACATCATCAATCTCGACAACTGCAGAAATGGAAATGTTTAACTCATATGGCTCCTGTACGACCACGTGACCTCGGTGTAAAACTTCTTGGAGATTAAGGAAAACCCGAGATGTTTGGAATATCGGATCGATCTGCAGCCCCTCTGCAGCACATGTCGTTCAAGGTTAAAATGGACTTCGTGCATCGTTTATATAAAGTACGGGTGAGTCACTGTGACTGGAGCAGTGTTATAGCATTTACTATCCGCCCGGTTACATTTTAACCGTTTTAATAGTTTGCTGGTGCGTTATATTAAGGTTCCCGGGTATGGATTGGTCATCGCAGAATAATGGTCACGTGTTTCCAAGCAGGATAGCACGAACACTAAGTGGCGGAAGCAAGGGGAGGGGCAAGGTGACATTTGCCATCCTTAAGTTTTATCCCTAAGTCCCCCCCCCCCCCAAAAAAACCAACCAACAACAACAACATTATATTCATAATATGGTTAGTCCACGTTTCTCGGAAGTAACTGTTGAATGGGAACGAAACCCAGACATCTACAGTACATGTGAAGGAAAAACAATAAGAGAAGAAAAGGGGTAAAGTTTGAGCAAATTTGACTGAACCGCTCAGGGTTATCAATGTTTAAAATATTATCCTTATTACGGGAGGATTCTGAAATTAACATCTTTGCCACTATTTGTGTGAGAAGAGTTCGTATTGTACCCTAAGTTTCCATTTTTTTTTCACTTTTTCACAGATGCCAGGTGAGCAGGTGAGCCAATTCACAAAGGAAAGCATGCATAATATAGTTTTTACTAGAGTTCTTTGGATTTTTTACATTACGAATAAGGAAAAGGGCGAAATTTGTGTACGAAGTCAATGGTAATTTCTTCACACTTTCATCACAAAAAATGACAGCTTCAGAATCCTCTATAACAAGGATTAAATAGACTTTGAACATTCATAACTCTTGAATGGTTCATCCGAATTCTCAATATTTTTTCTCTCTTATTGTCATACAGTCTCTGAATGCACATAGATGTTTGGGGGTCTCGTTCACCTTCTTTTGCCCCAACTTGCCCCCTACCCCTCCATTGCAAATTCCGGTACCGCCTCTTGGAACACGCTCATCTTAATTACTCACACCATAGTGGTCTGCTCTGGCGTGTGTTCCAGGTTCATAGCCATGAGGGCTTCCCCCAGAGGCTACTACTAGTCTCGGTTGTTGCAGACCATGCGACTTTATTTTAACCTCCAGAGTACACTCACTCTCCTACCTTTTCTACTTCCAGAGTAACCACTCTGCCTTAGTCGATGAAGTAAATCAAGACGCTAGTCTTATTTAAAGCAGTTGACTAAAGACAGTAGTTTCCTTATCAATTATGTTGGGATAATCTAAACGTCTGGAAGCCAGACTACTAAAAGCCGTGAGGCAGATCTGCGGTCAGCGCGCCGATGACTCTGGGCTGAGTTTGCCTTACTCAGGCTTGTATTGCACCGCAAAAGCTGGGCGTGTTAAATTCAACACCCATCAGTGTTGCTTCATAATAGATCAAGGATGGCGCCACGGGGGGGGGGGGCACCCCATAGAGTTAGATAATCCAACTCTATGGGCCACCCCTATTGTTTCAAAAGTAATGGTAATGAAAATCAACGGAGATTGGGTGTTTTCGAAAATTACCTCCCCCCAGATTTTGGCCGGCGACGAAACTGTGGTGTGCAAGAGTACCGATTTTTTTGGGAGAATATTTTTCCACACGGATCAATTCCTGAGAGATATTTTTGAGATTTTTTTCCCCGACGAGCTTTCCCGGAGGATTTCCCTCCCCTAAGATTTTACCCTGGCGCCGCCCCTATATTATATACCACATGTGGTGTACAGTTCAACACTCAACAACTTTGATATCTCAGCTACATGTACAATCATCCTAGAATACAAAAGTTTGGAAAGGAGTTATGCTGCCACTGGCAAAATATGCATGAATAAACATCACCCTTGGAATTACCACGGCGGAGGAGTGTAAAATAGCCTAAATCTCCCCCGGGAAATCTCCACACAGTAGTCTACGGGAAGAAATGGGAAAGATGATCCGGTCAACCTGAGTACTCAGAGATCAACAACTTTTTAGTGCCTCATATACTTAGAGCACATTATGCAGCTTCCATTTTATAAAATGTGGTCATTGGTAACCTGTGTCTTTATTGTGTTTGCATCACATCCTGAAATTTTATCTGGTTACACCACTTGTGTTAAATTTAACACCCAGCTCTCTGCATACACTGTTATACGTGATACATGAGGCACAAATAAGCATGTAAAATCCGTCATGATGTTTGTTTGATTAATTGAATAATTAATAAATCAATAGATTTATACCATTCATTTTCCTGTTACAGAGCTTGAAAACGCATATATTAACGTTTATATATTATCCAATAAAGCTACCCCGGTATGTCTTAAGAAGACAACAAAAAAAAAAATACATTTTGTTGCACGTAAGACAAATTCCACAGAAATCACTGCATTGTAAGGTGCAGACGAATTAATGGGAAAAGATAACTTTACGGTAAATTTTCACACTGGGATTACGGCGTACCACGAGTTTAGAGCTGAGTATTTAAGTTTACGGAGAAGTGTCCAGAAACTTTCAGGAAAGAACCCTTTTTTACAGAAATTTAACATGAGTAGTTTGAGCAAAGGTGTCAGTCATCCAAAAGACATGATTTTTTTTGTTAGAAGAATCTTTATGTTGCCCACTATATAGATGCAATTCTGCTTGAAAATCGGTGATGTCACAAAACAAGTCTCCATTGACTTTAAATAAAAATTTTCATAGATTTCTAATTTTCTTGGTTAGCGAAATAACCGGCCTACCACATTGTAAGAGATATGAATATTCATTTCTGTCTCTACATGCCAAAGAATCAAGAAAAGTAAATTTTCATTTATAATGAAAAGAAAAGTCACGGAGAGTAATGTTCTGCTATGATACTAGTAGTAGAAATTGCTATCTATAGAGGGCGACACACATATTTATTCATGAAGACATATCGCCTCTCTTCAACAACGTCTTTTCCAAACTAACTGGATTCACCGCATCCACATTTAAGGTTGGTGACATGATTGGGAACCCTCGAAAATGCCTAAAGAACCAAATGAGTTGAAATATATACCAACTATACACCAGCTGGTGTGGATCTCCCAGCTGGAAGGATTTGTCTCTAATTTGTTCACTTAATGAGAATCAAGCATGGGCATTAATTGTATCGGGGCACGATAAAAAAAGGACCCAAGAGAGCCAAACAGCAGGTTTGCCACCACGAGGGATATTGACATTAGTTATTTTAGAATGAGTCAACGTTTGACTACAAGATTTTTTCACAGGAGAATCCTTGCATAGTTTACTTGATTATAGAGTAGTTTCAGCCTAATTTGAGGACTACCCCATCATGTCATTTACTTTTAAAGATCTTTTGATTTCAACATCCAAGACCCTGCTCTGATTTGATCCGACAAAAGAAAAGAACATAAAAACAGGACGTGAACGCACGGGCAAGATACCCCTTCCCCCAAAAAAATAATAATGATAAATAAATAAATAATAATGATAAATAAATAAATAAATAAATAAATAAATAAATAAATAAATAAATAAATAAATAAATAAATAAATAAATAAATAAATAAGATGGCACAGAATTCTAGGGTTGATAGAGCACACCAAGCAGTCAATCTCTTCGTTGTTGTTGCTGTTGTTGTCGTTGTTTTATTTCCATAAATTAAACTCAAATGCAATACATATAGAGTAAACATTCACACCAAATATGGCTGGTAGCCCATTTCAGCTGACATTATAATTGTAGCTGCTGGTCTTCCATGGGATCAGTTTATAACAATGTATACAAAACATGACATAATAATATGTGACCCGTCACCACGAAACACTAATAAAGCAACACACCCCAAACAAAATGCAAAATTAGGATGGAAGATATGAAGATGAAATATCTTCTCTAGGGGTCTAAATACATTTAGAAGCAGGCTGTTTTTCTCAGTCAATCATATTTGAGCATAATAATTCAGTTTTATGAATGGTAATGTGTTACTTGGAATATCAAGGAACACAGGACAAAACTTCATGTAACACTTCATATAACCTGCTCATCGTAGGCTTGTATCAGCATTAAAGGAATGGAGTACGGATTCGCAAAACCCAAACTCATGGATCTAACAAAATAAGATGTAGATTAATTGGAGCCTGAAATGGTACACATTAATATTCTAACATCTGTTTTTGCAAAATGCTTACAAAATTTTTGAAGAGACTGTTTTTGTAATAAAAAGTACTTATCAAAAAGGTTTTAATAATTATAGGGATGTTATGGAAACATATATCAAAGTACTGAGTCAAATTATGGCCCATTTGTGTGACATTTATCTATTTATTTAATTTACAGTATAGATGGAATACAAGCCAGCCAATAAAAAAACCGAATGAAACTTTTTGTGATATGGATGGCCGGACAACACGCTCGGTTTGGGTATTCAAAAGTAACACGATCAGGTCCAACATGCTATTCCAACTATAATTATTTTATAAGAAGTTAAGAGAAAATACAATTCAAGGATACATTCTTTTCCGATTAGTATGCAGTGACTATAGGGAAGAAAACATTTGCATACCAAATAATCTGAATGGAAACCGTCCTGTATCCGGGTGTGAACATCAAATATTTCCATTACACGTTTCATTTCAGAATTGACTTGTTCCTGCTATTGATCGGAGCTTACACACTGAAGTTGGTATACTACAATGCAAATTGCGGTTTAATGATATTATGTCTCAATATCAAATTTTCTGTATTTGGAAAGTGGAGTAAGCCGATAACATAACTTCTGCGATGGCCCTATTAACACTATGCCAGGACGTGTTTGTACGCCTGATAATTACGAAATGTTTTATGATTGCTCAACCCAAACTCAACCGCTAAAAATAAATGCTAACTGCTTAGAAGTGGTACCCTGAGTACGAGCAAAAGGACGTGAACACTGTAGAATTTACATATCCTTTACGTCCTTCTGGCGGTCACTCCGATGGAATATACCACCCGGC
>JZLH01S0262536.1:9823-22596 GCA_001188425.1 Eucidaris tribuloides | reverse complement strand
TGTGTGTGTGTGTGTGTGTGTGTGTGTGTGTGTGTGTGTGTGTGTGTGTGTGTGTGTGTGTGTGTGTGTGTGTGTGTGTGTGTGTGTGTGTGTGTGTGTGTGTGTGTGTGTGTGTGTGTGTGAGGATGTGTTTGCGTTAAGGGTCTGTTAAAATATATAATGTAGCCTACATGTGCGATCATGATAATATCTCGGGGTTGAAGCCTCGGAAATATATTGAAAATATTTGCGTCTACAGCCTAACTGCAACCGTTTTGTCGCCTAATTTACTTTCACGAAATGACGTTTGCATATCAATATATCACAAAATTGATCAAAAGAACATTACACCAAACTACCTGCAGATATCGACGGTATACGAACAAATGGCAGCACCAATGTAAATTGATCTATTTGAACTGTTTGAACTGTTTGCATTTCTGTCAGCTTTGATAATTTAAGGCACTGTATAACAATGTTTCCAGTTTAAAAACTCTGAGCTACATGATTCCCCATGCTCCTAGTGTCTTTGATACGGTCTAGAAATGAAGCCCTGAAAAAATTGCAGTGTAAAACAATCATTAAGTGCTTTGAAAAAGTGAAAATCATTGAGAGACCATTCCAGCTTTTCTCCATAGACTGCTGTGTTGCAGAATTTCCTATCGGCTGATATAAAATTAATGTGCCAATTTGTATCTGCACATATTGTACTAGTGACAGCATAACTGTCCAAACTTTTGTGTTCTAGGGTGTTTATTTGTCCATTCAAACACTGTCAGATATGTCAGATAGCAAAGTTCGACAATTTTTTAAACGGGTCTTCCACAGTGTTATATAGTGTCTTTAAGCAAGAGCGCAAATAGGCCTACTAATATTTCTACACTACTTTCAAACGCTTAAAGTGATTGGCTAACATTGTGGAGCTTCAATTAAAAAAAAAATGTGATATCTGAGCTTCATGGTAGTGTTCAAATGGACAAATAAACACCCTATAGAATACAAAAATGTGGAAAACTATGCTGCCAATGGCAAGGTATGCATGAATAAACAATTTCTATTCCGGTGGATGATAAAATGGCCTAGATCTGCACACAGTAAATCTATGGGAAGAAATAGGCAGGTGAATTCGGTCAATTTGAATGCTTGTAGATTTTCACTTTTTTAAAGCACTAAATCATCATTTTGAAATACAATTTTTTCAGGGCTTCATTTTTAGACCTTATCAAAGACACTTCGAGCGTGGAGGATTAATGTAGCTCACATTTTTTTTTAACTGTGGTAAATGTTAGCCAGTGGCTTTAACCTGCATGGGTGTTCACCATAGCCTATGTGACATGCGGGATTTATTAACAATTGACAGTAACCTGACAAATTTTATTTTATAAATACCATTATCCTGATTATTATAGACCAATGCACAGATGCATAAGTACTAAAATAGTATGCTACTGAACATACCCAGTCCAGTGAGCTTCACAAGAAGACTAACTGGCAGTTGGTGTTTGGTGCATTTTTCCCGTTCTAGGGTATTGATGATTTTCACAGTTCAGATTATTAAAAGACACAAGCGCCATTGTGTGGATCGAACCCTAGATATCTACATTGAGAACCTTACGTCTTATCCACTGATGTCACGACGCCTCTCCATGCGCGTTCACTAAGATAAAAACGTGACAGTTTTTTCACACACACTTTTAATAATAATAATACATAGCACACTACCATTGTATAAAAACATACAAAAAACATATTGAAAAGATTTATTCACTAATAGTGATGGCTTTATGGCGGTCTATGTTATTATTCCACAAATAAGGAGAAACGCAAATTTACCGCCTGTAAACCATCAAGATTCTTTGGATTATTGGTTGCTTGATTTAAGTCCTTTTCGTTCTATACGTTTCAGTAAATGAAAACATGTCAGAAATTTGAAATCATCGAAAGTTGTTTTTATTGGTTTGAGCTAGTGTGCACTATAACAAGTAATTTCACATAAAGTTTTGGTGACCATCCCAGAGAGCTCATTGATCACGAAAAGAGCCTATAATGCGCCACCCTGTCCCAAATTATTACGTCTGTCAATCATATGATGCATGTGCATCTACATTGAAATTACAATGTACTGTATATAAGAAATGAAAGAAAAAGGGAAGTAACAAAGAATGAAACAAAATCAAGGTTAAAGGGGGATGCAAGACAGAAGAAAAAAAACAAATTTCTTGAAAGATAGCAAGGAAGAGGGGGAAAAGGGAAAACGATGAGAAGAAGAAGGAAAGAAAGAAAAGTAGGAACGAAGTAGTAAAAGAAGGACGAAAGAAAGAAAGAAACATAAAAAAGAAGGAAAGACAAAAAATACGTAGGCCTAAATCCGAAAAAAGTGACAAAGTAAGATCTTATTAGGCTTCATTCAAAATTGCATCCCTCAATGCGTCAAATTATTCATAAATCAAAGAAAAATTTAGCCACCTGTCATAATGTAGAATTTAACAATTTTGAGAAAAACAAACTAGTTAGATAAAACGTGTTACTCGCCTTTATAAAAATTTTGCCCTTACGACCTTCCGTGCAGTGTGGTGAAATTGTATCTTACTACAAAAATATTATTTTACTGCAAAAATGAAACAAAGATCATCCAAATGACATATTGCGTGGGATATAGCATTTACGGGTTACTAATTGAAAGGCGACGGACGTACGGTGGAAGAACAAAACAATATCAAGTAGTGTCTGCTACAGCTGAGTCACATTCTTAGCACCGTAAAGTGGGCTTAATAGAAATTAAGTCGCACCATAATTTCCATATGGATTATGATGATTTCTTCTAACGACGGTATGGTCAACGTCACGAACTTTGCTTGTCCTTCACTCCCAAACGACTCCTGCCGCGATAATCCATTTGGATCAATCCACTGGTTGTTCGGGATCAATGTGATTGGACTGAGTATCGCGATATTTCTCAATGCGGCCATAATTCTTCTCCTCATCCTACAACCAAACCTGAGGAGACAACGTCACATTTTTACCTTCAACTTAACCCTGGCAGATTTCTTCTGTTCATTTGGTCTCATAGCTTCAGAGGTTTATACCTATTCAAAAGTAAGATTGATTTACCCGTTTATGCACGTGTTTTAGGTGATGCTTGCTTCTGCTAGTTTGTTTGCTGGCAAAATTTATGAGACCTACATTGATGGATTTTATAGCAATTTTTGCGGGTACTTTGATTAAAATTAGACGGATAGATAGAAACATAGAGAAACAGACTGAGAAACATATGGATGGATAGAAATACAGACAGAACGATGAATAGATAAGTAGATAGATTGATATATATATTCAGATAGAGCCATTGATACACAAATGGACAAATGGAGAGAGGTAGAAATAGATAGATGCATGGATGATAAAAATGTAGATAAGCTGTTAGTGCAACCCCCCCCCCCCCGCCAGCCTACGCCCTTGTAGCCTACATGTGCGAGCATGATAATATCTCGGGGTTGGAGCCTCGGAAATACATTGAAAATATTTGCGTCTACAGCCTAACTGCAACCGTTTTGTCGCCTACTTTACTTTCAGGAAATGACGTTTGCATATCAATATATCACAAAATTGATCAAAAGAACATTACACCAAACTACCTGCAGATCTCGACGGCATACGAACAAATGGCAGCACCAATGTAAATTGATCTGTTTGAACTATTTGAACTGTTTGCATTTCTGTCAGCTTTGATAATTAAGCAAGAGCGCAAATAGGCCTACCAATATTTCTAGACTACTTTCAGACGCTTAAAGTGATTGGCTAACATTGTGGAGCTTCAATAAAAAAGAATTGCGATATCTGAGCTGCATGGTAGTGTTCAAATGGACAAATAAACACCCTAGAATACAAAAATGTGGAAAGCTATGCTGCCAATGGCAAGGTATGCCTGAATAAACAATGGCTATTCCGGTGGATGATAAAATAGCCTAGATCTACACACAGTAAATCTATGGGAGGAAATGGGCAGGTGAATCCGGTCAATTTGAATGCTTGTAGTTTTTCACTTTTTAAAGCACTAAATCATCATTTTGAAATACAATTTTTTTCAGGGCTTCATTTTTAGACCTCATCAAAGACACTGGTAGCATGGGGAATCATGTGGCTCAGATTTTTTTCACTGTGGTAAATGTTAGCCAGTGGCTTTAACCGGCATGGGTGTTCACCATAGCCTATGTGACATGGGGGATTTATTAAAAATTGACAGTGACCTGACAAATTTTATTTTATAAATACCATTATCTTTATTATTATTATAGACCAATGCACAGTGATGCATAAGTACTAAAATAGTATGATACTGAACATTCCCAGTCCAGTGAGCTTCACAAGAAGACTAACTGGCAGTTGGAGTTTTGGGCATTTTTTCCCGTTCTAGGGTATTAATGTTTTTCACAGTTCAGATTATCAAAGGACACAAGCGCCATTTTGTGAATTCGAACCATAGATATCTACATTGAGAATCTTAGGTCTTATCCACTTATTTCACGACGCCTGTCCATTTGCATGTTCACTAATGTCAAAACGTGATATTGTTTTTCACGCACACTTTCATTATACATAGCACACCACCATTGTATAAAAACATAAACAGCGTAGTCAAAAGATTAAATCCACCAACAGCGATGGCTTTATGGCGGACTATGTTTATTTTTTGACAAATAAGGATAAAAGCAGTTTTACCGCCTGTAATTTATTAAGATTCCTATAATTGGATTATTGGTTGCGTGATGAAAGTCGTTTTCGTTCCATACGTTTCAGTAAATGAAAACATGTCAGAAATTTGAAATCATCGAAAGTTGTTTTTATTGGTTTGAGCTAGTGTGCACTATAACAAGTAATTTCACATAAAGTTTTGGTGACCATTCCAGAGAGCTCATTGATCACATAAAGAGCCTATAAATGCGCCACCCTGTCCCAAATTATTACGTCTGTCAATTATATGATGCATGTGCATCTACATTGAAATTACAATGTACTGTATATGAGAAATGAAAGAAAAGGGAAGTAACAAAGAATAATGAAAAAAAAACAAAGTTAAAGTGGGTTGCAAGACAAAAGAAAACAAAACACAATTTCTTGAAAGATAGCAAGGAAGAGGGGAAAAGGGAAAACGATAAGAAGAAGAAGGAAAGAAAGAAAAGTAGGAACGAAGTAGTAAAAGAAGGACGAAAGAAAGAAAGAAACACAGAAAAAAAAAGAAGGAAAGACAAAAAAAATATGTAGGTCTAAATCCGAAAAAAAGTGACAAAGCAAGATCTTATCAGGCTTCATTCAAGATTACATCTCTCAATGCGTCAAATTATTCATAAATCAAAGAAAAATTAAGCCACCTGTCATAATGGAGAATTTAACAATTTTGAGAAAAGGAAACTAGTTAGATAAAACGTGTTACTCGCCTTTATCAAATTTTGTCCTTACGACGTTCCGTGCAGTGTGGTGAAATTTTATCTTACTACAAAAATATTATTTTACTACAAAAATGAAACAAAGATCATCCAAAGGACATATTGCGTGGGATATAACATTTACGGGTTTCTAATTGAAAGGCGACGGACGTACGGTGGAAGAACAAAACAATATCAAGTAGTGTCTGCTACAGCTGAGTCACATTCTTAGCACCGTAAAGTGGGCTTAATAGAAATCAAATCGCACCATAATTTCTATATGGATTATGATGATTTCTTCTAACGACGGTATGGTCAACGTCACGAACTTTGCTTGTCCTTCACTCACAAACGACTCCTGCCGCGATAATCCATTTGAATCGATCCACTGGTTGTTCGGGATCAATTTGATCGGGCTGAGTATCGCGATATTTCTCAATGCAGCCATAATTCTTCTCCTCGTCCTACAACCAAACCTGAGGAAACAACGTCACATTTTTACCTTCAACTTAACCCTGGCAGATTTCTTCTGTTCATTTGGTCTAATAGCATCAGAGGTGTATACCTATTTCGAAGTAAGACCGATTTACCCGTTTATGCACGTTTTTTAGGTGATGTTTGCGGCTGCTAGTTTGTTTGCTGGCAAAATTTACGAGAGCTATATTGATATATTTTTATAGTAACTTTTAAGGGTACTTTGATTAAAATTAGACGGATAGAAAGAAACATAGAGAAACAGACTGAAAAACATATAAATGGATAGATGTACAGATAGAAAGATGAATAAAGAAGTAGATAGATTGATATATATTCAGATAGAGCCATTGATACACAAATAGACAAATGGAGAGAGGTAGAAATAGATGCATGGATGATAAAAATGTAGATAAGCTGTATGGATGGAGATAGATAGATAGATAGATAGATAGATAGATAGATAGATAGATAGATAGATAGATTGATTGGTAGGTAGATAGGTAAATACAGATAAAAGAAACATTCTACCGTCCTTTGCCAATAGTATTGTAAGATACAATATAACGCATGTATTTTGAGTTAAAGAGGATTTATGTAATGATGTCCTTGTGAAGTTATTATCGGAAAATAACAATTGATTTCAAATGAAGTCAATAAATATTCTTTATTTGTTCTTCTCAAGGCGGAGAGATTATCAAATGCAGGCGCATCCACCGCAGAGAGGTTGGAACACAAAATTTAAATGGTTTGCCTTGTTATAGGGATGGAGTGTTTCATTTACCTTATAGCATCGTAATTTGCATTTGTATTTGCATTTCGTAATTCCCGTAAAACGGTTTTGATGATTTGAATAGACTTCCTTGATATCAAAAAATGTCAATATGTTACTCTGAAAGAATCTCAGAAAGAAGACCGCACCCACCGAAAAAGAAAGCCTCTCTCATCTTCATTAGACAGTTTCAAGGGGGATACGGCTACTAATTAGAGATGGCGTCCTTCGCTCCACATCATTATATCCAAGGTAAAGAAAAGTCACCGCCTATAGAATTGAGAAAGAACTAGAAATTATAACTTGACCAGGTCCTGTCTAAAATGTGGGGCGTATCCTCCTTATCACTGTCTCATGAAGATAGGAGGGGCTTTCTTCTTTGCTGGGTGTGGTCTTCTTTTAGAGACCATTTCAGTATAACATTTTGCTATTTTTTGCTTGCTGGAAGTCTTTTCAAACCATCAAAACCGTTGCACGGGATACAGGAAACCAAATTACGATGCTAGGGTGAATGAAACACACCACCCGTATAGGGAGGCGATAAAATGTTAAAATCTGTGTTCCAGCCTCTCTGCCGTGGTTGCGTCTGCATTGCATAATCTCTCCGCCTGGAGAAGAGAGGAGGAAAAAATGTTTATTGACTTCATTTCAAATAAATTGTTATTTTATACTCATAACTTCACTGGGATACAATAGAGAAAGGCCCTTCAGCCCATGATGATGGTGATGATGGTGATGATGGTGGCAATAATGATGTGATAATGATTATGACGACGGAGATGACGATCATGACAATGACGATAATGAAGGTGGTGATGATGATGACGACGATTATTATAATGGTAATTATAATGATGGTGATGATCATGATGATAATGATGTTGGTTGTGGTGATGATAATGACGACTATTATAACAACGGTGATCATAATGACGATGATGTCAATGTTGAGAATGATAATTTTAAAGATGATAGTTTGGTAAAAATGATTTCTCCTTTTTTTCTTTTGCAGGTCCCGGATGATGCAAATGATTCGAAACTCGTTTATTTTGCAATTGTGTCAATCGTAATCACCATGGTAACTGAATCGCTGATGAGTATCCTATCTGTGGCGGTTTATAAATACGTCACTGTTCTGCTGGATCCATTTGGTACTCGCCAAATCGGTAACGACGAAAAATTGCGTTGTTGTCTGCTTCACCACGTGGGCTGTAAGCGTCGGAACTTTTATTATTTTCTTACTAACTCAAGACTCTACTGCTGTAGCCATTATACACTTGTTCTTTTGCGCTCTGTTGTTGATAGCAACAGGCATGTGCTACCTCAAACTCTATCGCAGAAGCACCAATGATAGTCCGACTGCGCAGTTGCAAATGATTAGTGAAAACAAACGGCTTCTGCACACCTTGATTCTGATCTACGGAACAACTGTCTTCTGTTATCTCTTTTCAGTTGTGCTGAGAATTTTAGAAGTTACCGTGTGTGAGGCTTATTGGAAATGCTGGTTGTATTCTTCGACAAACTTATGTTTGGTCTTGAATGTAATCTTGAATTCCGTCGTGTACTGGTGGAGGCTGGATTTTTTACGATCAAATTTGCCGACATGTACACGCCTGGTCCGAAAAGATGGTGAACAGGGGACCAATTATATTCCTATTTAGCATTAGGAATTATAATTATGACCAATTCAGTCGAACTTTTCAAACCAATTTTGAATTACTCTGTTCGTAAATAAACAATATTATTAGTCGATACAACGTATAATAGCAATTGCCATATTTTGGCACTGTACACTATAATTACATAAGCAGTTCGGCAACACAGCTGATGGGTATGCCTCATTTCCTCCGCACTCCCACCCCGATTAAATTCATATGAAATGTCGCATGCATGTATTTACCCAATCTGATCAAAAGTTGTTTAGTTACCATATTAATGAGCTCAATTCAGGCATGAAAAGGGACCTATGACCCTTTGCTATGACCTTCCAACTTGATGCCTCATAGTTCGATCTTACTTGACCGAAGCCTTTTATTCAAATCACGGTTATGAGCCCATATTAGACTGTAGGGCAAGGTATTATATCGTGACATTTCGTGGTCCCATCATTGGTATTTTACAAATTCCTAGTGACGATTATCCAAGTTTTATTAAAATCATATTTTAGGTTTGTTCTCCAAAATTAATTTGCCCGTTTTTTGAGAATTTAATGAGGACTGTTATTTATAATGTAGTGACCAAGTACATTTTATCAACGTACAAACTACCGCAGACTGTCACAGTGTGCAAAAATAAATTACGTGGCTGGAATGTCACAGCGCCACATCCTCGTTCACAAACCAGGAAGAGTTTGACAAGCTATAGTGGTCACAATGCCCCTGTAGATGTTTGAAAACTTGAAAGCGTTTGAAAGCAAACATTCCATCAATAATGTAACAGTGCGAGAATGGCTTTTGGAGTGAATTCATTCAAAGGTGAGGAGTATCTTCACCAGTACATTCCGATGTGCATGTCACAGACCTTCATGACTATTAGTAACATAGCTGTAAAGATCGATCTTGTAACGTTCGTGTCTGTGAAATCGCTACATTGAAATATTGACGGTGTTTCCTTCTACGGATAGGAATGAGGAACTTGCCTTACTAATTAGTCGATTATCTCATCAACGTGCAAATAAAAATTGGAGACCAAATGTGTTTTCTCATCAGCAACTGCATCTTAATCAATTTGTAATGTTATTTTTCAATACCAATCTGGAGACTACGGAACTTTTTTTTTCTAGAACGTTTTTTGACCAATGCGCCATATGAGGTTCACTACTCCATCCTTATATTGCAAACTGTTTCGCTCTTTAAAAAGAAGAGCGAAATAGTTCGGATTCAATAATATTACAATCAATTACAAACTAATTTAGTTTCAAACTTAAAGGGCATTAATATGATTGGGAGAAGTTAAAATGACCCAAGAACCAAATAGGCTGAAACATATACCAATGTATACACCACCTGTTGTGTGCTAGTATATTCACGCCGGAAGGATTTGTCTTGAATTTGTATACTTGTGGAGAAACATGCGTTCATTTACAGTGTTGAGTTAATCTGGTCCCGTGATAGAATTGCTCCCATGCAAACTAACACAACACATTTGCCTGTTACAAGAGTACTGATAGCGATTGTAAAAACAAAACAAAACAAAACAAAACCAGAACTGAACATGAAAGTGAGACAGCAAGAGCATTGACCGGTGTAGGCCTATTTGATTCCCGAGTAGTTTTATTCCAAAATATAAGGACTTCTTCCAATCCTGCTGTATCCCTTTAATTGTTGAAACAGTGTTTATCCCATAACATTTTTTTTTTCTCACGTGCATGTTTTGAAAATATTTTTATTTAATCCGTTCGGAATTACATTCAGAATATCACTCTCATTGTCAGTAGAGTTGTCAAGTAATGGTACTGCAAGCGTTAAACAGAATAATGGAAGACCCAGTAACAATGCAAACATGTAACAAAATGCTATACTAAAAATTCCCAAATCATAAGTGTTCAAGCACAACGTATATAATTGTGTCTAAATACTTTAACTGTTTATATATGCATACAAATTAACATAAACATGAATATCGTTTTACTTTCCCATCTGTGTAAACAAATTCTCAAATTGCAGACGTCCAGGAAGTAATGATTATTTATCACTTTATGTAGCGGTATATTAGCAAATTTAAAACGGAACGATCTGGTATACACACTAATCGATTAGCGTCAGTTATTTAAAGTAATAGGCTAACATTGTGCATGGAGTTTCAATTAAAAAAATGTCAAACTATGATATCTGCGCTACATAGTACAAAAAGTTTGAAAAAGTTATGCTGCCACTGGCAAGATACGCATGAATAAACAATAAACAATAAACAATTTCCTTCCGGTGGAAGATAAAATAGCCTAGATCAGCACACAGTAAGTCTATGGGAGGAAAAGGGCAGGTGAATCCGGTCAAGTTGAGTGCTTGTATATTTTCACTTTTTTAAAGCACTAAAATCATCATTTTGAAATACAATTTTTTCAGGGCTTCATTTGTAGGCTTTATCAAAAACACTTAAAGCATGGAGGCTTGTGAAGCTCACATTTTTTTTTAAAACTGTGGTCGTTATTAGCCTGTGGCTTTAAGATTCGTTAAATAAGTTAACATTGCGGAGCTTCAATTAAAAAAAAAAATCAGTTGTGATCTAAGCTACATAGTAGTGCTAAAATAAACACCCTAGAATACAAAAGTTTAGAAAGATGAACACCTGCTAGGTCAAAACTCGCACCAGTGCATTTGAACTATTGCCAAGCAAACTTTGCTACAGTTGGAGCTTGCCAAATTTAAATCAGTGTGAAAGCTACATCCAGTGTCTGACACCTAGACTACAGCTTCAATTACAACTTAACAACGAGGCCCAATTTCAAATGAATTGTCGTTTATATTTCAAAATTTAACAACATATAACTCTGTACACTGTATTCTTACATACCTGTATTTACTTGGATCAAATCTGAGAAGAAATTGTTTGCTTGCTAATCAAGAACATATATTTCGTCACTGATAAGTTGTGTAATATTGTTAGAATTTCATAACATCTATTCTGTTGAGAAGCTTAGATACACTGTGGACGATAGCTATGGTTGCCGTGAAAAGAATAGGTGCATTTACTCTCAGTTAGGCTACTCGATGGAATTCTTCGAAGCTTGTTATAACTGTAGGTTATTTTTTCGATAGAGTACATAATTCGAGGTAGCCATCTAAGATAATTTCCTATAATGGAGTAACATTGGTCTGGGAATTTGGGAATAATTGCCTTCGTTACGTAATACGAATATACATCCCACATCGATGTCTCCAGTATTTGAATGAGGGTAGTCAGTAATTTAAAAGTTACTTTGTCTGAGTAAAAGTGGTATTGTGCATGTGTACCCCATTTTATTGTATCTGTACACTTAGGAAATAAAGGTTGAAAAAGTATAGTGAACACAAAAAGGTACAAACCAGATATCGCTGAAGGAATGGTGAACAGTTAGACCAATTTGGTGCCTTGTGGGAAAAATTTGGTCTTTGGAAAGACCCTCCACTTTACGGAACTACCATAGTCATGTGAATTTTCCCAGAGTACGTCCCATTCATAAATATATCTATACCGTATCTCTTGTAATTTTATGTCTATTTCGTGTAATTAATATAACTTGCTATTGTATATAATTGATTTATACAAGAAATTGTGTGTTAAGGGAAATACAACTTTCTTTTGAATTTAATTCACTATTTTTATAAACAAATAACAATTTCTACTGTTTTTGCGATCGTCAAAGTGCTGCAAATGTAGTAAATATTTCTACACCCGGCGTTGAAGGTGGAAAGTTTATTTTTTCTTATGTATTGACGCACAGTTCAGGGAGATACATAAGGGTCGCAGTTCATAAGGGTCATTATGCATAAGAGAGAAGAGCTACCATTCTTTCGAAGCTTGTTATAACTGTAGGTTATTTTTTCGATAGAGTACATAATTCGAGTAGCCATCTAAGATAATTTCCTATAATGAGTAACATTGGTCTGGGAATTTGGGAATAATTGCCTTCGTTACGTAATACGAATATACATCCCACATCGATGTCTCCAGTATTGAATGAGGGTAGTCAGTAATTTAAAAGTTACTTGTCTGAGTAAAAGTGTATTGTGCATGTGACCCCATTTTATTGTATCTGTACACTTAGGAAATAAGATTGAAAAAGTATAGTGAAACACAAAAGGTACAAAAAGATATCCGCTGAAGGAATGGTGAACAGTTAGACCAATTTGGTGCCTTGTGGGAAAAATTTGGTCTTTGGAAAGACCTCCACTTTACGGAACTACCATAGTCATGTGATTTTTCCCAGAGTACGTCCCATTCATAAGATATATCTATACCGTATCTCTTGTAATTTTTATGTCTATTTCGTGTAATTAATATAACTTGCTATTGTATATAATTGATTTATACAAGAAATTGTGTGTTAAGGGAAATACAACTTTCTTTTGAATTTAATTCACATATTTTTATAAACAAATAACAATTTCTACTGTTTTTGCGATCGTCAAAGTGCTGCAAATTAG
>JZLH01S0262535.1:0-15416 GCA_001188425.1 Eucidaris tribuloides | reverse complement strand
TTTTAAACCTTCATATTTCCCCTATTTTGTTGGCACTTTATTATAGATGTTGTATCTGCGAGCCTATTCAAAAGGTAAATGTAAAAGAAATGATTATTAAATTTTATTTTTGGAGTGGATTTCAAATATTTACTTTCCACTTTTACCAATGATAATTTATGACTTACGTTGTTTTCCCCCACAGGAGAGTATAGTTTTTTCGCCTTCGATCTTTCCTTCTCCACCCCCCCCCCCACCATTCGTCACACGAAATTGCCGCTACTACTGCCCATTACTAACACTTGATTGGCATTAGCAGTGGTCTGCATTTTCATAAAGCCACCACTCCGAATGCATTGAGTACGTCACATATGCATGGTATTGCAAATTTGGTCTATTTGCTTACGTTATCTGTATTACATCTAACGATGTTTGTTACTGCTCAAAACGTTACTCGTTCTACTATCTAGGAAGGTGTTAAATAAAAGTATGGCCAATTCTACGAGCATAAATTCCGTCAATCCTGGACTTGCTGTTTACGTGGTGAATATGTTTTTAGCAGTGATTTTTAACATACTGGCATTCATGGTTCTCTGCTCACAGAATAGTCTATCGGACGTTACCCGACTGATGTATCGAATCCTGTTCTGTCTCAACGTGGCTATGGGCGTCATATGGAATCTCTGGTCGGCTTTGTGGTTCATTTTTGATGACACCTCCACCTGTGAAATATCCAGTAAAACATTTTTCTTTCCATATAGGCTTTTGATTTTGTCAATCCTGACGTGTTTGTGTTACATAACGGTCGATAAATATCTTTTCATCACACGGCCTCTTCGGTATCATGTACTGATGACCAAAGGAAGATTCGCGATGCTAATTTTGCTACACATGATTATTTATTCTCTTGTCTGCCTCGTGTTCCTGCCGATTCCAGGATTACCATTTGTACATGACATCGTAAATTTTTGTCTCGGACATACCAGTGAAAGGTTTGAACTGACCAGAAAGTTATATTATCTTATTCCCGTATTGGTAACACTTTCCATTACAACCGTCACTAATGTCAAAATTTTCACAATCGCGCGGAAACAATCCCGTGTTATCGCCGCCCAAAATGGTATGTTTGTGAGAGAATCGATGAATGCGGACGAAAACCATCGGCAACTGGACCAGTATCGACATCATCGACGACCAGGGACAAAAGGAATAACCACCATTTTTCTTCTCACATTATCAGTTTATGTTTGTTGGCTACCTTTCGCAATAAATCACACATTTTTCGACGTATACAATCAATACTTTGACATGATGGGCGCAGCCAATGGTTGGATCCAACCGATGGTGTACGTATTGAAAAATTCTGAGGCGAGGCGAATTGTTGTCACGCACATGAGCTGTCGGTGCTTTTTTAACGCAGAGACACAATAATGGGTAAAATTAGTTAATTTTAAACAATTCTCCGATTTGATGCAGACACGCATGGTAAAATAAACCATTCATTTATACTACATCCATCATTAACTGATCCATCCACGTCCGTGAAGCTCCTGTAGACTCATTCAAGCAATTACTCGAAACTCATCTGTTCACTCAATCCCTGTAATTTATGTTAACTTAGTATATTAAGGTTTTTAATGTGTGTTACTTTAGTTGTGATTTATAATATGTAAAAACTGTACTGTTTTACTTACTTTAATATTCGCCTCTTACAAAAGAACTGGCCTGAAAAGACGGGTTTCTTGAAAATATTAGCTCTGATAAAATGTAACCCGATTGTCGAGCAGCTTTTGCTATGGTGAGACTCTGCTACATGATTGATTGCTCAAATTTCAAACTTTACAACGTATCAATCATGAATTTTAACACTCCCTTCTTGATGTAGTGAGATGGAATTCAGATATTTTGCCGCTTATCATAAAAATGGTATTTTTTTCGTGTGATGATCATTTTATTACGCGAAAGACAAATTATAATACATACGAGTGATGTCATAATTATATACAAAGAAAAAATATTGAGAGGTTGTTCTGAAAATTGACGTCAGTAGGCTGCTGGGAGCCGCGAGTGTCATGCTAAAATGTGCAGTGGCACTTCTTAGAATTATCGACCGTATTAGCAACAGTTCTAGCACAAATTCACCGTGCGCCCCTAGTTTTGGTGTTTCGGGTTCTGGAATGGCCTTTCACCCACCAAACACTTGGGGGGGGGGTGGATTTTGGCGGCTGAAATGGGTGTGACCCGCAAACCCACACCCTTCCATCTCTACTTTTGTTTGGACGATCCTGTTGAGGTTTTCCTGACTCTATTTTTCAAATCTAGTGATAACGCTCATGTGGAAAGCATTCCCATGTACTTCATTGTCAGTATTTAATTAAGATGACAATTACTGGTAGGAATTACGAAATCGGTTGAAATAAATGATTAACAACGTTTTCCTGGTTCGGAATAAATTGGGACACCTTTTTTTTATCAGTTACAGTTCAATTTAATCTGGGTTGTTTTCCGCAAAACTGCACGCGTCAATTACATAAGATAAATATGTTAACATTGTAATTCCATTTTGTCATTATAATATCAGTGAACTGTGTTAGAAATTAATGTGATTGAAATGAGTAAACATCAAAATTTCTATGAATTTTATAATTATCATGTCTTCGCCAGAGATGTCGAACCGGGGGGAGCCACCCCCATGAAAATATTGAAAAAAAAGGGGCATATCATTTTGAGCCCCCTCCCCATAATGTTGACAACCTGACAAATTCGTAAAGCGTAATGCAAGAACACATTTAAAAGCAGTGCAAGGCACCACAAAACCATTCAACGTAACATTAAAATACAACTAAACATACACACTTTTCAATTTTGCTGCCCACCGAAAAGTTTGACATTTTTCTTTCCTCCCCCCCCCCCCCAATCCTCAAAATAGATTGATGCCACTGGTCTTCAAACTTTACTCAGCATATTTTATGTTTCAATTATGTAAACGAAACCATCCCCACGATTTTGATTCGTCTCATATCTATTTTTTTTTATTTCATTACTCACTCCACAAACACAGATTCATTGTACCTGTCTCTCTTTACTTTAGACAAACCGTAAATTAATCCATGGTCTATAATGACAGACGGATAGGTGTATTACATGTCATACAGCAACCAAACACAGAGCAAGATAACACATATGAATAATATAACCGGGGCATCACATATAACCTTGCTGTTTGCAAATAGCAAACAATTCAAAATCATTATAATGTAAGATGATACTTGCCGTTGACCGATGACTCATTTTACTTTTAGAAGCAAAAGTTGAATCGGATTTCAAACATATGTGGAATGTACGCGAAGATGGCTTAATTTTTTTATTTCTAATTCAGCTTTTGCTTATGCAAACAAACCATCGGTCAACGGTAAACGTGCATTTTTCGTTGTAATTTATAACGGTTTAGGGTCTGTCGTCTGCTATTTACAGAGAGGTGGGCTGTATTTGATGCTTATATTAATTTGCGTTCCCTTGTCCCTGTGTTTGCAGAATTGTGATCGTGAAATGCAGCATGTAGAGTCAGCTCTTTGCAATTTAAAGCAGCTTCTCATGGTTATTACTGTGCAGCCTGGCAACTTCTTTCAAGTTCAAAATATGAAATCGTATGGTCGTATGGTCGTATGGTATACTGTTGCAGGCTGTCCCATGTATCTGGATTATTTGTCTCAAATCTTTGATGAGGGTATTTTCAGCGTTAATTGGACTTTTTTCTTTTTGCTTTTTAATCTTTGAAATGTTTTGGAATATACGTAAATCTTTTGTGGCGTAATTTTCATTGGCGATCGTTGTCGCTATTCACCCCACTTACTTTACCCGCCCAAATGCACAAGTGGGTAAGTCAAAAATCGGATTAGAAATGTTTGTTCGTCTGGTTGGGTAAGTTAGTCTTCTATTTTCTCTTTCCGGTATAAAACAGTCCATTAATAATTTATACGCCTACTGATTTATTTTGAACCAGAATGCACCAAGAAGAGAGCTTTGCGATCAGCATGAAAGAGCAATTTTTCTTCTGCCTTTTCGCTCCAAATGAATTATTTTCTGTTTTGAAACTGATCGCTCGCTGCTCTCGCTCGCAGGATTGAAAATATATTTTACCGTACTTTCATTGCACCAGCGATATTCTAGGCATATTGCATATACAAAATGGAGCATTTCATAAGAGAAAGTCCTCCGATCCCCCAAACCCATTGTCAGGTGCCACACAATTTCTTTATGCGTCATGCTGCACTTTTAGCGAAGGTGAAATCCAGTTACACCACAGAGCTCCTTTCAAACCAGATAAAAGTGTTGTATTGTATGACCTGAATAAATACACATCCTTCACCCACTTGTAGACGCTGTGTTTTTACATGTCTACACACTGTATGTTACTCGACACTTGTGCATGCGCGTGTTTAATTGTGTGCGTGTCTCCCACCTCCCTGCTGTGACTGTGTGTTTGTGTGTAAGCGTCTGTGCGTCTGTGTGTGTGTGTGTGTGTGTGTGTGTGTGTGTGTGTGTGTGTGTGTGTGTGTGTGTGTGTGTGTGTGTGTGTGTGTGTGTGTGTGTGTGTGTGTGTGTGTGTGTGTGTGTGTGTGTGTGTGTGTGTGTGTGTGTGTGTGTGTGTGTGACTATGTGTTTGTGTATCATTACACATACAACACACTTAATCGTGTCACTACCGGTAAATAGAGATACATGTAGTCTGGTGGTTTGTGTCGCTGCCCGGAAAGCAGTAGATGACAGGTTCAAATCCCACTGGTTCATTTTCCTGACATGTTTGTTAATATCATAGATCAGCAGTTTGCAGTCCTACAAATACAGAAATCGACGTATGAAAAAATCTTTTACGTCACATTTCACCTCTTTGAATAATCTCTTTCTTTCACAATGATTTAAATTGGAAGCCTGTTATCAATTAGGTGAATGCAGGAAAAAATAAGAGGGGATGAGGTTTTTTAGCCTTAATTCAGAGGAAAGCATCTTCACGTTATAAATTAAACCTCCGAAAAAGGTCATTGTGTTTAACAAGAAGAGACAACACCACGTCTTACAGTTTTCCCGAAAATTTTAATCCAACACCAATAACGTGGCATTGATGGATACATATTTTCTATAAGCTTTCCGGCATAAAAAAATCAGCCCTTTGTCGAAATCTGCAACTTATATCAGCCCTCAGATTGTGTCATTGTAATTTCAAATATATGTCAGTCATCCAATTTAAAATTGAAGGCTCATAAGCTAGTGTCATTGTGCATGGACACATGCCTCTCTTTTTCAAGGCAAACTACTTTCGTCTCTACCACTTAATAGATAGTAGTGATGTGCGTTTGAACAACATCACCATTCATCGACCATATCATGATATTGTAAGTGTGGTTCATTTGCTTACAAGGTGTTTGTTACATCTAACGATTTTTTTTTTACTGCTCAGAACGTTACTCGTTCTAATTTTGAGGAAGATGTTGAATATAAGTATGTTAAATTCTACGAGCATGAATTCTATAAATCCACAACTTGCTGTTTACGTGATAAATATGTTTTTAGCAGTGATCTTCAACATACTGGCATTCATGGTTCTCCGTTCTCAACTCAATCTACCGGACGTTACCCGACTGATGTACCGAATCCTGTTCTGTCTGAATGTGGCTTTGGGTGTTTTATGGAATTTCTGGTCGGCTTTGTGGTTCTTTTATGACGATCCAAACACATGTGAAATATCCAGTAAGACATTAACTTTTCTATTTAGGCTACTGTTTTTGTCTGTCATGACGTTTTTATGCTACATAACATTCGATAAATATCTTTTCATCGCTCAGCCTCTACGCTATCATGTATTCATGACCACAAGAAGATTTGGAATACTTATTTTGATGCACACGATTATCTATTCTCTCGTCTGCCTCCTGTACCTGCCAATACCCGGATTACCATTTGTACATGACCTCATAAACTTTTGTCTGGGTCAACATGTCAGTGAAAGGTATGAGATAACTAAAATGTTATATTTTCTCATTCCCGTATTGGTGACACTCTGTATTACAACCGTCACTAATGTCAAAATTTGCCTAATCGCACGGAAACAATCCCGTTTAATCGCCGCCCAAAATGGAATGTTTGTGAGAGAGGGGATGAATATGGACGAACAGCAACTACATCACTATCAACGTCATCGACGACCAGGGACAAAGGGAATAACCACCATCATACTTCTTACATTATCAGTTTACGTTTGCTGGTTACCATACTCGATAAATCACGCAATTGCCCGTATACATGTATATAGGCAATACTTCGACATGATTGGAGCGGCAAATAGTTGGATCCAACCGACTGTGTACCTGCTGACAAATTCTGAGGCGAGGAGGATTATTCTTAGACATTTGCGATGTCGACAGGATTAATCGCAGAGACACAATACCCGGTTTGGGTTTTAACTGCAGATTAAGACCCTTCCTAAGATTCCATAAAGTAAAATTCTTTAATTGTATTTGCAAAATTTCCAATTCAAGGAAAAAGATGATAGATTAATATATTACTATTAATTTTTTTTCTGCGTCACTTATACAGTCATGTAGCTATTTCGTAAAAAAAAATAATTTTCGAGCACGACAGAGTCAGAGATGTCGAACGGGGGGGGGGGGCAACCGCCCCAATGAAAACATTGGTGGACACACATAGTGTTTGCCGCCCGATAATTTTGACAACGAAAAGGAATTCATAAAACCTGATACAAGAATATGTTTAACCCTATCTCTGCCGGGGTATTTTGGGAGATCATATGGCCGGAGGGGGGGGGGGGTTCACTCAACATTTCACGTACCACGCAAAAAAACGTCGAAAAGGGTCTGTTTTCAGCCCTTCGACGTCGTCGACGTTTTCCTTAAAAAGGGGGTGTTTTTCACCTTCAACTGTTTTTTTCGACGTTTAGGGTACTAAATTACACATTCTATTTTCGACGCTTAGGGTATAACTAATGATGTTTACACCATTTATATTATCTTTGGTTTTATAACCAGGTTAACGCCATTTAGGGTATATTTTTTTACCATTTTTACGCGGGGTTTACACCATTTAGGGTATATTTCTTTACCATTTTTACGCGGGGTTTACGCCATTTAGGGTAAATTTTTTTATACCCGGTTTACGCCATTTAGGATATGTTTTTCGACCGGGTTTCTGCGGGGTTTACGCCATTTAGGGTCCATTTTTTAAGTGTGTGGACGCGCGTGGGTAGCACAATATGTGGTGAGTGACCCCCTGGGGGGGGGGGCTCACAGGCCCCCTTCAGATCTCAGCCGTCGACCGCTTGATAGCGACGAAAATTGGCACGCATGTCGCCGGTGACCTAGTCTACAAAAGTGTATAGTCATTTTTTTCTTAAAAATTGTTTTTAGTTAATTATGCTAATTAATGCGTAATTAATCTGTGAAATCATACTTTTTGCTCTAACTCACTAATTAAAGCTCTTAATGTGCTATTTGTTGGTCTCTCAAAATCTGTCCAATGTTATTATATGCATTGGTTTTAATTCAAAACACCGAACCAATAATGGGAGGGATTAGTGTATATGTTTCAGTAAAACCCATTTGGTGGGTTTTTTCTGTTTCTCCCAATTATGTCGCTACTCACTACCTTTTAATTTTGTATTCCGTGGGATGCGCAAATTCCGTAGACATTTTATGATCAATATCTTTGGCTTAATACCCAAATAAATAACATTGATTGTTACATTCTCAGAACAGAAATTGTATATACAGCTGAAATGTCAGGTATAAGTGCACATCACTTAGTAGCAAAAAGTAGGATGAAAGTCTTGAATTGTGACAGGCAAAACTAATCATGATGTAGCTTACAGTTGAACAAAGGACATTTGTGGTAACAACATTTCACTCTACCGGTAGCATAATCAGTGTAATGAGTGATTCTGCAAAAAATGGTCCTTTTGCAAAAAAGAAAAATCAATATTTTTGTCGTACTACTGGGATGAAAGAATCGAAAGCACTAAGAAAAGAAATATTCCATAAACCTCATCCTAAGAACTCCATTACTGGTACTTGCCTTTGTGTAGATGTACAATTAAAAGCAATTTTCTGCTTCATTGATGCTATTCACAAAAATGCATTTCCCGTACTTGCCTTTGCAGACGTACAGTTAAAAGCACTTTTCTCCTTTAACTGATGCTATTCACAAAAAAGGAATAAAAATGCTATTAACTTTATGGCATATTAACTTGATGGATCGTTGAATTGGCCCTGATGAGAAGAGTCCACTTCCATCTGATGCATCTTCTAGCTCATCCAAAATGATAAAGTTTAATGACGCAGATTTTTTTTTTATGATAATGATAATTTCTTCATTTATTTTATTGTTTGTTTCCACTAAAATATCACAGTGAAATCATTATGGTGATCATAACGATGATGATAATAATGAAAATCATTAATGCCATTTAATAGTGCGTCATAATCCAACTATAAGGTGCTCATATGGCGGAGATCTATAAACTATACATGCACTATAATATACTAAAAGATAAAATAAAATGGAATTCAAAGTTTTAAAAGCAATTTAAAGTTATATATGTGTTACAATCGGCATTCAAGCTTGCCCTTAAATGGAGTACCAAGATAAGTCTATAATATAAACCAGTGAAAATAAAAGTCATTAAAAAAAGGGGTTTCGGATCCGCCACGGGATTCCATGTTAATTGCAAAAAACAAGCACAAGGTTATCTGGAGAGAAGACAAAAATTGCTGTGTCTGGTAGGTTGTTGACTATAATGATTCATAAACAATACAATTGTAAGTAAACAATCTCGTTACCATAACAGTGTGTAGAGGTCAGTGGAAATGATATTTCATGGAAAATGAAACCAAGATTAACAGCATTTTCTGATTTGTATTTTTCTGAAGATCAAAATATGCATTGAAGAAAGATATCTGGTTTGTGATCAAGTCTGTCTTGTAACTTTGTACTACATGTATTGAGTAAAATTAGGGCTCTTGTTGCATCGAATTGACGTTTTCCAGCAGTATGTTTGTGAAAAATATTTGTTTAAATATGATTTAGTATAATGGACCTGTAATTCAATACACAGAGATGCTGAGAAATCAGTTTGTTCGTTACAAATATTTGTTACCTTAGCCTGAAGCTTTTTTCGATGAATGTTTATCATCTCTTTCATAATTTTTCACTCATTTTGAAATCCAAGATGACGACATTTGATTGAAGTGTCTAACGATTTCATCCAAATGAATTCAGTTTCAATAACGGCTCATTGACGGTCACTGATTTTCTTTGTTTACTGAAAGGCAGCCCTTTCTTCAAATCCGCCAGTGATATAATTGTATTGTGTTTACAGATTTCTCGCAGGTTCTGCCATGGTAATATTAATATGTCAGTCATTTAAATTTAAATTGCAGGGCTATAATAGGCAAACAGCTGTCATTGTGCGTGAAAATGTCTCTCTTTTTCAAGGCATCCTACTTCCGTCCCTAGTACTTAATAGCCAATAGAAATGGTTCACGTTTTATCAACGTCATCATTCTAAAAGCATCGATCAACATATCGATATATAAGTACGATTTATTTACTAGGAAAATATTCTTTAAGATCGGACGATTTTGTGACTACTCAGAACTCTACTCATTCTAATTTCGAGGTAGATGTTGAATAAAGGTATGGCGAATTCTACAAGCATGGATATCGTTAATCCAGAACTTGCTATTTATGTAATGAATACATTTTTAGCAGTGATCTTTAACATACTGGCATTCATGCTTCTCCGCTCTCAACTTAGTCTTCCCCATGTCACTCGACTCATGTATCGAATCCTGTTTTGTCTCAATGTGACTTTGGGTGTTATATGGAATCTTTGGTCGATGTTATGGTTCATCTTTGACGACGCCAACACCTGTGAATTATCCAGTAAGACATTAGCCTTTCCATTTCGGGTGTTATTTTTCTCCATCATGACGTGTTTGTGCTACATAACCGTCGATAAATATCTTTTCATCACTCGGCCTCTTCGGTATTATGTATTGATGACTAAGGGAAGATTTGTGATACTAATTTTGCTGCACACGATTATTTATTCTCTAATTTGTATAGTCTACCTACCAATACCAGGATTACCATTTGTACACGACATCGTAGATTTTTGTCTCGGAAAACGTGTCAGTGAAAGGTTCGAACTGACCAGAAAGTTATATTATCTCATTCCCGTATTGGTAACACTTTCCATTACAACCGTCACTAATGTCAAAATTTTCTCAATCGCGCGGAAACAATCCCGTTTAATTGCCGTCCAAAGTGGAATGTTTGTCAGAGAATCAATGAATGCGGACAAAAATCATCAGCAACTGCACCAGTATCGACATCATCGACGACCAGGAACAAAAGGAATAACCACCATTATTCTTCTTACATTATCAGTTTACGTTTGTTGGTTACCGTTCGCGATAAATCATGCATATGCCAGTATACATTTATACAGGCAATACTTTGACATGATTGCAGCGGCAAATAGTTGGATCCAACCAACTGTATACCTCCTGACGAATTCTGAGGCAAGAAGGATGGCGACTAGATATTTGCGATGTTGACTTTACCAATCGCAGAGACACAATACCCGCTGAATTCTAGCAATACACGTAATTTTCCAGTTTGATGCAGACAAACGGGATTTACAAACATCACTCATTTCAACCATATCCGTTATCCTTATCATGTCAATCATTTTTATCCCTTTTAAACCTGCAAGGACATTTTTAACTTCCATCAAATTTAACGACCCCCATATAAAACTTTGGGACAGATAATCTTTTGTCGTGATAACCATGAAACAAAAGAAAGGGGGAATAAAATAAACTTTGTCTTTTATAATTTGTATCTTTTTGACTATTGACTAATTTACTTTCATTGAATTGTTTAGGTTTTGCTCCAGGAAGGATGAAATTACTGTGTTTAATGATTGATTCATGCCCGAGATAAAAATTAAAGATACCTTATAGGCTGTGGTCACAAATACAAAAATTGACGTGCTCGGCGGCCGGGCGGCGAGTTTTTAGCCAATTTCGCCTGGTCACCGAGCGGCAGCGGCCCATGCACCGCTGGTTTTTAGGGCATCGGCCGGTGTCGCCGCTGAAATTTTATCACGCAGTTAAAATTCTAACGGCGCTTACTCGTTTTCACTCATCGCCCAAAACACGCCCGGTGCCTACATGGGCGGGCGTCGCCCGGGCACCGACTTAATCGAGCGGTCGCCGTCGAACGATGTAGGTCAAAAGTCGAAGCCGCTATATCAAAGGCTGCCGAGTGGTCGCCACCCTGTTGCCGAACGGTTGCCGCTTGGAGATCTGTCGGTCAATTGGTCCGCATTCGGATGGTGCCTGTTCGGCGCATGCCCGGATATCGCCAAGGCAATCCCCAGCGTGCTCCACAAGAGACAACAGCTAGATTTTTGTACAAAGGTTTCAAAAAGGCCACATGTATTTTTTTTTTTACAGTTTTCATTGAATTAAAAAAGCTAAAAGCGCAGGAGAAAACCAGTGGAGCAAGGGGGAGGGAAATGCTGTATTGTTAACGGCTAGTGGAGCAGCCACATAAATACAACCAGGTTGCCTGTGAAAAAAAAATCCCGGAGGAGCCTAGCGGTCCTCCGCCAGTACGCCTTTATACCTGCAGAGTCCTAACGATCACCGGTGGGCCACTGGCCGATTTCTTAAAAATCACCCGATGGTCTCCCACCCGCCAAATCGCCCGATGACCGGTGGGAGACCACCAGGGAATCGGTTAGTCATCAGTCGGTTACTGCCCGGTCGCCGCGTGGAGAAGCTCCCTCGATTTTGCCAGTTCTTTACCTGAAATCGATCGGTGACCGACAGGAAATTGACAGGGCGCGGTCCGAGCATCGGTAGGGCGTTAGAGTCCGCTCAACATGCTCCAAGAGTCGCTGGGCGATGCCTAGCGGCGACAGAGCAGGCTGTAAATCGGGCGGTCGCCGCTTTATTTGTGACCGTAGCCTTATACTACGATCAAAAGTGAAAGCGGCGACCGCCTGATTTATAGCCCAAGGGCGTAGGCTATAAATCTTATATTGTTCGACGGCGACCGCTCGATTAGGTCGGTGCGGGCGTGTTTTGGGTGGCGAGTGAAATCGGAATTTTAACTGCGCGCTAAAACTTCAGCGGCGACCGACCAACCCCCGACCAATGCCCTAAAAACCAGCGGTGCCTGGGCGGCTGCCGCTCGTGACCGGGCGAAATTGGCTAGAAACTCGCCGCCCGGCCGCCGAGCAGGCCAATTTTTGTATTTGTGACCACATCATAAGTTAGTCATTCACAATCTATTGAAGATGGTAGTCTGATGCGTTGAAATCTTGGAACATTGCTTTTTCTCCCTAGCTTTTCAGACAGTGATTAAGTTATACTTTGTGAGTTACTGTAAACTATAAAAAGTCTAATTCCAGGCCCACAGGCCAATTGCAATTGCAATGTAGAACAAGCTTGCCCAGGGCTGGGGCTGTCACCGGGATACGCCGTAGCCGGCCCTTATAGAAATAAGACTTTGAAAAATACCACTTCCCTTGTCTTTGATAATGGGGAAAATCGTGTTCCCTTTGAATAGAGAAAAATCTTAAATCAGTATTTTTTCCAAACAGTAAAAAGGAGAAAATGTTGATTTAATCGAGATTAACCTAAATTAGACACCCATTCTACCCTGTAAAAATGGTAAACACTTTTCTGTGACACTTTATAAACAATTGAACATGTTTATCTGGAAATCATAAACAGGTTTAAGTGTTTGAAAACCATAAACGCGTCAATCTTTTTATGGACACCTAAACACCTAAGTGCTTAGATCTTCACAAAAAAATGTTTGTTGACGCGTTTATGATTTTCAACACCTAAACACTGAAACGTGTTTGTTCAAGTATTTTAAAAATCCTGGTGCCGCCACGGCTTTTTACTGTACACTTTTATTCAGTCTACAAAATTCCTGGGGGCAACTGAGGGCAAAGCTTCTAATCGGGCGGGGGGAGGGCATTTAATGCAGATTGTTGTGATTATTTTCATGTGTGAGTTGTAATAATTACTCTTTTCTTTAAAAGAAAATACTACTTAATTTAAACCTTGAATTTTCTCTTGCTCATTTGTTTTTACTGATTTGAATCCATGTGATTGTGAAATGAAGTGTATTGTGATGTTTGTTTGAATGCTCATGCATGTTTGTTTCCGTGTACTGTGTATAGGCGCGGTTCTAGAGCGGAAACTTTAGGGGGGCTAGTACTGGGGCTTCATCACGCGGCCGAAATTCCTAGGTCCAAAATTTTTTCTCTGTCAATCCTAGCCGCTGAAAGCCGGCTCAGCGGGGGGAGGGGGGAAAGGGGAAGGGGAGAGAGACGAATAAAAAGAATGTGTCATTCGACCAAGGGGGATTTGATTAATGATTTTCGATTTTGTAAAACATTTTTCGTCTGAAAATTTCTGCTTAGAACGCGCGGCCTGAATAAGTATTATATATTGCCCATGGAAGATCATCTGAAACAGCAGCCTTTGCACAAGAAGAATGGCGCAGCCAAACAAGAATAACAGTATAGTACTGGTTTAACGTTTTACTTTTGGAGCTTTATCATTTAATGTTGCTTTGAAGGGCATGTTTCACAGCAATCACAACAAACGTTCTAAATGATAACAACAAGCATAGCGAGTACACACCCGGAAATAGGACAATCAGCCCACCGGGAGGACAACTACCCTCAGGACAATTGCTAGACAAATGCCTGGACGCACGTCCTCCTGTGGAAGTAATTGCCACTGCGAGGTAAGGCCTATATAAACATCCTCAAAAAAGTTTGGACAAATGAGTTTGATCGATATTTCTCCTTTTTCGTCATGCCATGCTTGGTATCATTCAGAAATAAATCATTGTCTTATAATAAATGATATATTGTTTTTGGCATGATTATGTCAATCGGGAAAGTGACAGGTATTTCAAGATATGGAATAAATTGTAATTGAAAAGCTGCAAAATGAACACGGTAGTCATGAAAAGTTGCTAAGAAAAATTGTTTAGTGGTATCAATAAAACGCTGAAACGCCGAAATAGAATTTTAATACAATGGTATACAAGAAAGGTTATATTCATAAATTTATCATTTCTGCGGTAACTTGACCTTCTGACTTCGTGATTTAGAGTGCTAATGCTAATCATCCGAAGTAATACGTTTTTCTGTTCTTGTTTTTGGTAAATGTCTATGTTTGCACTCATAATTGGTACGACGTCACAAACTGTTAAGAGGGAGTGAAACCCAAACATCTTTCTGCATTCAGATAATATCAGAATGATAAAAGAAAGAAAGTAGTGAAAGTTTTGAGACAAATTTGCTTTGAACCATTCAAGAGTTATGAATGTTCACGTTTATTAATCGTTATTATGGAGGATTCTTAAATATGTAACTCTATAACCACTTTTGAGATAAGGTGTGGAGAACTCCCATTGATTTATCTGTCAGGAATTTTCACTTATTGTCATTTTTTTTATAACGAAATATCTGATTGCCTCTTGCTTGTTGTTACAAAGTATGTCCGAGAAAAATGATTATCGATGTTTTTTCTGAAAGAATTTGATTACACTTCTCACTGACACTTCAGAACAAAACGTATGTGGTGAAAATTTGTGTACAAAAACCATGAGAGTTCTCCAACACTTCAATCTCAACGAGCGGTAGAGTTTCAAATTAAAGAATCATCCATAATAAGGATTTAGTAAAATTTTGAACTGAGCATTTCATTAACTGCTACTTGAGCAGTTCACACTGCAAATTTGCTCAAACTTTTCTACAGAAATTTTCTTTCTCTTATTGTTATCTATCTCTCGTGGAATGCAAGTAAGAGAAATATTGGGTTCATTACCTTCCTAAATAATCTGGCTTTTGGAGACGCTTCAGGATGTGCTTCAACCAAACAGGGAAACCTAAGTTCACTTTGGAGAGTGGTAGGCGGTATGATGCCGCTTAGTTGAATTTATACTCGGGGAGTTGGTAGGGGGCGGCACGGCCTTGTTGTAAGGTGGCTCTCCCGTGTAAAGGCACATTTATGTTAACTAATATGGGTTTTTGGTGTATTTAATTTATGCTTCCCTAATAATCAATATTTGCTCCGACTGTGGCATATTTAGCAGTGATACACGACCCGAAGCAGAACAACGTATGACTTTAATTGTACTAAATGAATATAACTCCACCAAAATAATACGATAATTTGCCTTATCTACAGCAGATTTATGATGAATCGCGCGAAGTTATGGCAACTTTCTGATCAACATACAAAGCTCATTAAAAATTGCATCGATTAATAAATTTATAATAACCCAAAATCATTATTAAAGGCGAGAGACTTTTTTACGCA
>JZLH01S0262514.1:16579-28267 GCA_001188425.1 Eucidaris tribuloides | reverse complement strand
TAAGTGTGTTCGTAAGTTAGTAGTAGTATAGTGAGTAGTAGATCAGCAAGTAATCGTGCAAATAGTATATAGTAGCATTCCGGTGGCAAATAGACAGAGTAGTTAGAACTAGTTATATTTTTTTCAGCTTCTACCACTCATTTTAAATTTTTGAAACAATAATAAGTGAAAAAACTGTATTCTACATGTTAGATTCTCTTTGTTTTTGTACTTTGTTCATTATTATTTCTATTACTTAAATTTTTCTTGTATTGCCTTACATTTTAAGTGTTTTTCACCTCGTGTTTATATTACGCCACCGCAAAACATGGCTCGAATCTGGATTCATCATGACATATCTCTGCTACATGAACTGTCTCGTGTAGCCATGAATCCTGTGCTGGGTTCAGTGGGTACAAGCACGTAGTATATAGAGTGCATGCAGGCTATGTGTGGGCACGAAGCAGTAAGCAGAGACATCTATTTCGACCGTTCAATGGCTGCTCATGCGTCATAACTAACCAGCGACGGTGTTGTAGACTCTTCACTAGTCGCTCTTAGCATTATTGCCGGAGATTGCAGCTTCGCAAGGTAGGTAAAACGGAAACGCGGCATCCCATACACCACCTCCAAGTCGTGACAAGGTTCTTACCTGCATGCGCCTGTGTAGATGTTTAATTTTTTTTGTTTGGTGATATTGTAATCGGTCTTCCTTTATGCCAGGTTCTACCATATATGTGAATTGTGTACGTTTTATATAATATTATAACTTCAATTCAACATGAAAAAATATCATTAGGAAAACAACTGCGCATCTGTCTAAAAGGTACTTTCCCTAGTAAGTGGCTTTGCTTCCATATTCCCCACCACATTATAATTAATTTAATAAAATTTTTAATAATGCGGTATTTATATTGCGCACATATCCACTCAAGAGCGCTTCCAAGGCGTGATAACACTGTCTCATTCAACATAACAATTTTCAACAAAAATCAGGCCAAGGACATAATTATATAATACATGAAATTTTCAATTACATGAATAATTTGTAATTGATATACTAAATTATTATTCGTACAAGTTAAAACAAATATGATATTTAGGTTCTCTTTTGAAGATTCTACTGAGGTGATTTCACGATATTAAGGGTACGCTATTCATATTTTTAGAGCAGAATGTTCTGGAATGCTTTCTAGTCGGTTGGGACGCCCCGCATTTGCTACGTAATTTCGATTTTCAGGTCTTACTCATTTTAAGGCCGGGATTCGCCTAGAAACATAAATAATCACATTGGTCCCGTCCTTTCATACATGTCAGAAGTCCCAGAAACATAAGGACGTGTATTTTCCTTTCTTATGGGTTCATAAATTAAAACATAGCTTATTTGTAGGTGATTACATTTTGTTCGTATTTTTTCGTTATATGATTGCTGTTCGTGTGACGGCAACCGCTCGCCACTCTATTCATCTGTCAAATTTAGGGCCAGAAGTGGAAGTCGGACAGTATGAGTTTCTGAATTGAGCTTCGACACGTTCTTAGCGTATAAGCTTTAAAAATTTTGGCCTAATTTGATCTTCAAATCGTGAGATAACTATGATGTTATCCAGTACAATATAATTGTTGTAATCCAAAGTCTTCAAGTCCCCCTTATAATTTTGATATCGCTACAACGTACTGTTATGAGCATTCCAGGACGTGACTGTAGCACCAAAAAGGATTGTCCAAATTCATAATTCTCTTTTGGAAAAGATGACTAGTTTTTACCGAGCTTTCTATGGAACAGTGTCAAAGGCCTCCACCTTTCGCATGAATTTGATCACTAATCTTGGCAGCATTTTATTACGTTTATATATAATGGCTTATAGGTGATAGTTCGAAGGCGGCAATTTCAAGCAGGTTGCTTCGTCCATCCTAGCAACATTGTACCCCATTTTAAAGCTTAGAGGTCTCTACTTTTCAAAGACTATGAAAACTATGACTTTAATTTCTCTGAATTATGGATGCATTTATGGTCGGGTGACGTAAATTTGATTTAAAAGAAAAATAAATGTACTTATTTATGTTTAACAGAGCGACAACGCTAAAATGCCTTACGTTTATGACGAAAGTGCAATAAACAGCTGAAAAGGTGTCGACGGCAATGGCGCATCCTTATGGAAAGACATTAATTGTTCTACAGGTATATGAAAGACTGGAATACACTTTGCTGAACCGCGTTTTATGGAGGAGGGTGTTGTTCCGTATTAGGTCATCATTGACAATGTATGATTTAAGACCACATTCGTGAACTCCCTGACAGTATGTCATAAAGAGGGCTTACAGACACAGAATCAATACATTGTATTGCATGGCGACTTCCTTTTAAATTATTGATGAATTAAAATTCATATATGGCACAGCGATGTGAGTCTCTCCTTTGTCAAATAGCAAGTCTTAAAATGATGTCGTTGTTATTTCACCTAGTAAAATACTGTAATATAACAATGTTCAATTATATTGGACTAAATATTTTAGCTTTCTTTCAATACCAGAATTATTCAGTGGAAAACACAAATTTTCATCTCTGTCAAATAATTTAGATTTACATAGGTTCATATGCATTGCTTGTTTCAACCCAGGCAACATTCAGCACTGGACTGGTTTTTAAAGTGGGTCCGTGCATAATAAAAAAATCAATATTACATGATATATGTTTAGATAAATAAGCTGGACAAAACAATCTCAATCTCCATACACAAATAACATAAAGAAAAATTAACATACTACACACATAATACACAATAGTTAAAAAAAAGTAAAGTATCACAGCTGATCACAAGTATTTAGAGAAACTTATTGACACGTAAGGAAACCAAATGTGAATTTTACAATGATTAACGAATATAACAAAAAAGAAAAAAAAAACTGATTAAACACGATTACAAATACAAGTACGAGAGCGAATGTTATTAAATTATCCCATACCCCCCCCCCCCACCGCCCTTCCACCAGCGATTTTGTTGGTAGTGCTATTGTTAACCCGAAATGATGATTATAATGGATTTCTTTGTCTGGAAAACATGAATTATATAATTTAAAAAAACTCCATACTTTTGAGAGTGATAATTTAAGGGCTCCTCTATTTATTACTTTCATTGTCATCGGCCCAACATTATTACCAACTTTAAACCCTTCTATAGGAAAAGACTTCTTTGCATAAAATTGCTTCTCACCGTAGGAAAACAAAAGTCCAAAGGACCATTATGATTAACGACATGAAATTATTAGTAAGATATTTAGAGGAGCCTTGAATAAAATATTTCGTGCCATCATCACTGCTTGCCGTTTTCTAAATCTGACGTCAATATCATTAATTGACCACATTATAACAATGAGCTGTATGGAAGTGTATGTTAGTGTTTGTACGGTCTTAACACGGTTCACAGTAATCAAAGTAAATTGAATCATCAAATCAATTTATCAAATACCAGTTAATTGATGCTGAGATATGAAAGTGCGATATTTACGTCGCAATAAATGAATATTCATGACAACCTATCTACACACTGCCTTTTACAGTGACAGACTCCAGTCCAAGTTTTCGTCCAGGTCATACCAAAATTGCATGATGAACTCTTTGGATTATAGCATTCTTCAAAATATGATTATTCTTCATGTAAATCAACTTTTTTTAGCTTATTTTTAAACCGATAATAATCACACTCACACTCTATCGCACATTTAATTTCAGTCTGTTTACATTCAAGCCAATCCGAAATTTGCACTTATCAAGAACTCTTCGATTAAGTACGTTCCAAATGCGTTTTTGCGTTTTTGTCACTGTAAAAATAACATGTGTCGTCAGCATATAACTGTTATTGCGGACTGTCTTACGGCTTAAGGAAGGTCATCTTATAGCATGGACCTGTAGGTTCATGTTTATATACAGAGAGAATAGAATAGGTGCGAGTATATGAGCCCTGCGGAATTCCATGTGTAACTTCCATTTGTGTTACGTAACACCATTTAATACAACAAACTGATGCGTGAGTTAAGTAGCTTATCTGAAATCAATTGATAACATTGCAGACATGCCAGTAATCCCAGTTTTGCAAGAGAGAAGATTTCGTGGTCAATGAATCAAAGCTTACTGCAGATCTATTAAATGCGTTTGTAATGAGATCCATTATTCATATTTAGGTATATCCTCCATCTAATTTCAAAAAGGCCGTATTTGTTGGAAAAAATTTACTAAAACAGACTTTGTTGCACCGTTGTATTACGTGTCCGTCTCAAACATTTGATCTTGCCTAAATTTGGCCTGTTATTGCGATTTTGGTGCAGAAGTTATCTTCCTATAAAGCATCCTGAGATCGATTATGTTATTAAGGAGGTATTGCCAACATTATATACACAAAAATTACCGGACATGCTTGAAAAGAACCTTTTACTGTGGAAATACCAAAATAAAGAGAGAGTTTAAAAGAAGTTAGAGACAGGTGAACAAGAGAGAAAGAATTAAGAAACGCTCTACATATCACTCATTTGAAAAAGGATCTAAAGGACGATGAATGAAAAAAAATGAAAAAAAAAACATAAAAAGGCCTAACTATATTCTAGATAGTGCCATTCTTGAAAAGTGAACAAATTGTCAAAATAATGAAGTTTTGTTCTTCTGAAATTTCAGTTGACTATTCATGTCAAAGCATAATCAAAGTACTTGAAGTGATATTTTTTCTTTGAAAAAAAAGTCCATATTATGCTAACTTGCCTAAATTTAAATGAACAATGTGTTATAATGTAAATAGTTGAAGCATGTTTTCCTCTTTAATAGATTGTAAAAAGGTGAGTAGTAATAACTTTCTTTTCTTGAAGATTTGATGGGCTTGATATGTGTGTCCACCACCATTCAAACTAATACCACTAAAAAGAATAGTTTTTATTCTTCATTAATGAATAATTAACACAACAAAATTAATCAACTTTAAATGTCACAAACGTACCAGGAAAGCATTGATAAGTTTTATCAACAGAAAACTACTGTCTGTATAATATTCTTTTTTGTGTCCAAACTGTTTGGCTGTGTCTTACTTTACACAAGATATGAGCTACCATAAATTGACCATTCTTAATTTCATAACGAGCAAATTAATTGGGTCACACACGTGACGATGTCGTCATACTTGTTTTGTTGGTATGTTGTAGAGAATGCAATACAGGCATCTGTAGTCTCAGTGCTAGACCAATGCAACTTCTTTGGCCTCCATAGGAAACACTTAACTCTCTGACTGTTTTACCTTCAGATATACTTACTTTGCCTTAAATCAAGACTCTGTGTATTATTCCAAAGCAAATTGACTGAAGAAGTTAGTTCTCCTTATCAATAAAACAAGACCAGGTAATGTTACATGTAGCTGTTGGAAGCCAGACTAGGGATGTGTTGCCTGCCTAGAACAGTTTCATAATAAATGCACATGTTCATGCATGCCATTCTATTTGACAAAGGTTGCTCTTAGCAACCTGACAGCTGCAGGAGGCTTGCCAGACATAGCAACAACCAATGTATGCATATTGGCATTTTTGTGTATTGAAATGTATTCATCGATAACAGGTGGGTAGTTTTTTGAAAGGAGCAAAATATCCATAAATTTCAATACATTATGAAAATGTAGATTGTTACAGGGATGTGCATTTTATCTTTGGCGTTTCAAAAATGTAGTAAATTGTTCAAAAAAAATTATTTTGAAAAAAAGTAGAGGGCAGCTCATATCAGAAAATCCTAATCATTTGTCTGGAATATAAGGGCATAATGATTAAATTTTCAGGCCTGTAACTTCGAGGGTTTTTCCCAGGATGTTTTTTTCGGCCCCAAAATTACCAGGATGTATATGTATGCTATAATATACAGCTCACAACACGTGACACCCAAATGTCAACACGTGAGACACATCATCACATAAAAGAAATACATAAAAAAGTACTTGTGAGGATTTAAATTAATACAATATTTGTCATTTTACCTACTTACTCACTATAATTGGAAGTCTGCACCAGAGATTACAAACATCGTAAGTTTACAATTCACAGAGTTTGCAGTTAAATGTAAGTTATGAAAAATATCTTCCGTGTGAAGTCACAACACGTGACTAAAACTTATTTGCCTCTGAGCCCTCAATGCTAGGTATGCATTAACATACATTAATAATATTTTCACTGATCACTATTAGCATAATATAGATATATTTACATTTCAAACAAATGTACCTGCAGCCTTGGAATTAATGAGTATTTCGTAGCAATTTTGTAGATTTTTTTGTCACACACGTGACAAAGAATGGCCCAGATGTTTGTTTGCATGAAAGTCTCATAATGTATGCCATTGATAGCCGTTGTAGCCTACGCATATCTTCCCAGATTAGACAAAAAAACTTGAAGCAAAAGTTTAGAAATATAGGAAAGAAGAAACATAGAAACGAATGAAATTAGCAACAAGGATCAGAGATGACTAAAAAAAAATACGACAATAATATAATAAAGAATGAAGTATATAGGAAGACAATAAAGGAAAACGACGAACGGGAAAGACGAAACATCATGACAGAAAGAACGAGAAAAAGAAAAAATGAACGAAACAGTGCAACTAGAGAGGAGAAAAATAAAGAAAAACTATTATTGTTACGGTGCGTCCCAGAAAACAAGAGAAACCTAAAAACCTCAAGCAGAGGGGCGTCAATGAATGTTAGAAATAAGTATAGTCACAAATAAACTTTGACTTTATGCTCTTGTCGACGATGATACATTAAGAAACATATTCACTCAATGCATCTCTGGATAACTATGAACTTTAAAAGAATTTAAAGTGAAAAAACATTTGTTGTGCTTTTTGGACTTGACACTGTGCACACCAGCTGTCCTACTATTTCTTTTCATGGAGTGCACAGTGTCAAGCCAAAAACAAACAAAAAAAAAAAACAACCAACAACACAATAAGAAAACGGAGCACAACCACAACAGAGAGAAACAAACCGCAAAAAAAGTAACCAGCATTGTTTTATCACTTTAAATGTTAAAGTCACGCGTATACTTAGCGATACATAGTTTATTGCTTAATGCATATATTTAAAAGAGTATAAGTCAAAGTTATTATTAGAACTATTTTTGCAATTGATAGCCTCGATTAACCTTTGCACACATAACCTTTGTTTCAGGGCTTGTTTTTTTTTCTGGGGATGCCCTCTATAGTCTAAGAGGGAGAGAACGAAGAAGAAGAAGAAGAAAAGAAGAAAGAAGAAGAGAAGAAGACGACGACGAAGCAAGAAAAAAGAACATGAAAGCAACAAAGAACAAAGACACAAGAACAAGAAGAAAAAGAAGACAGAAGACAAGAACAAAAAGGACAATTTGCAAGGAAATACTCATACTCGCTTGATAGCTTTGTGCTATTTTTCAATAGATGAGGAGCATGGATGTATGGAAGTAAACTTCTTTCAACATAATCGGAGCACTTGAAATAGTCAACTTGTGTCGTGTGCAAATTCTATGTTTACATGCGAGCAGTTCTAACGCGATTTTAAACGCACGAACAGAGACGGAAGCAACCCTTTGCCTGTCGTGGTGCAAATTTTCTGTTTTGCGCTAAGTTTAGTCCAAATTCTTCAATTCTACAACGCATAACAGCTACCAGCGAGGCAATGTTTGCAATTAGCTTAATAGGCCCTGTAAGTTGTAAATAAAGGATAGGCTGGCCCACTAATCACACGCTAAAGCCCGTGTAATTAGGATTACGATGTACATGTATTTAAGCCAAAACACTGCTTGCACGTCAACGTTCGTGCCACCAAAGATTAGCTATGTCGTCTTGCCTTGGAGTCTTTGTGTAATTGAGATATTTCTCTAATCTGCGTAGATTAAGTGGCATAATGAGACGATAAAAGGTTGCCTGTGGCATTTTCTGTTCTTGGCGAGCAGAATGAATACGAATGCTCGCAGGACTGATCCAGACTTATGTTTACGGTCCATGCCGTTAATAATATAAACACCTCTCATAGAGACTTGGGATGAATGTTGATTTTGACGTGAAACATCCTAGGCGACTTAAGACTTTATCCATTTTCCAAAGTGATCGGAAGTACTTTGGCAAAAAATCTGTGATCGTCAGAACGTGCGCGGGGCACGTTCCAAATTTAGACGATCGTTAAAAACTTGTATATTTCAACGGATTGTGATTGGTCGTTTCATAAATTATAATATTGACAAGTCTTTTCGTAGTTTACTTCATTTATGAAAATGTGGTATTGAAATCACCTCAAAATAGTAATGAAAGCGCTGAAAAGAACAAATTATTCTGACGTTTGGAAGAGATAAACCTGATTTATGAAATTAACTAAGGCTACTTATTGCCCAAGTATAGACAACTTTAAATAAGCAGACGCCACACTTATAGCACTAACTGAGCATACAACCTCTGTTTTCAAGGGTAATCTAAGTTAGAACCTTCTTCGAGAATACAGTCAATAACGGTAATAGGCCAATTAATTACACATCCCTGACTTAAAATGAATTAGGGACATGATGCATCAGATTAGAACGGCAAGAATGAAGAACTTATGCAGATTGCGATGGAAGATACTTTTGTTATGAGCGAAGACAACCATTTTTTAGTCTGCCCATCGGAGGTAAAGGCGAGAAGGATCCAACATGAGGTCGAGCGGGTGTCCATTCCGTTCCGTCCATCGCCTACGTAGGCTCTAATGTGGTCCAGGCACTTATGTTATACAAGTCTTACTTATGTCTTTTTTCAAAGTTATCTAGAAAGCACGCTGTAAACAGCAATGGTCGGTGCAATTGTCGAAAGATTTGGCACATTGTATTTTTTTCTTTATACAACTGGTTCACTGGGCGTAGCCGTTGCCTTGGTTGCTACTCAAAGTTTTGGTAATAATGAGTGGCTCCAACCAAAATCGGATTCTTTTCATATTTTCCCATTAGCCACTATCATTCTTGATTCAATATTGATTGGTTTATCTATGAGACACGCAAAGAGTAGTCGATCGGGTATTCAGAGCTCTTTACTTACACTTTTTTTCAAAAACTATCTTGGGAAACACTTGTAACACCAAAAAGTATGCATTGTCGACAGTTTGGATGAGGTATTTTTGTTTATCTTGAATAGACTGGTTCAACTTGACATAGGGCGTTTGCCTTGTTGCATTCAAAGTTTGGAATGGATGCTTGAAACATGAATGCTCAACAAAATCGTTCTTTTGTAAAGCCAAAGTTAGTTTTGGGGATTTTTTGTTATTTGAAAAGCTTTCTATGCCAAAGCATAACCCTGCAATAATAGATTTCTGAATGTCTTATAGTTTTCTTTTAATTAGTTAAAATGAAAAATTCGACAAATCCCGAGTTTTTCGACTAATATTTTATATTATAGCATCCAAAGGGTTATTAAAAAGGCTTTAAAGTTACCTGTTATACCTCATCTGAAGAGCCGACTCTGCGCTTTGTACAGAGAGGTATAGAATCAATATACCTTTCTTTTTAACCCTTATGGTGCGTATATGTAAATATAGCGAAATACTGGGTGCCCGAGATTTTTCATTAATTAAATAAAAAAAAAATTAAAGACCAAAGAGGTTACATGTGTTATACCCCTCATCTGAAAGCAGAGAGTCTGCTCTTCCAGATGGTATAACACATGCAAGCTTAAAGCATTTTTAACCCTTTAGATGATAATAATGTAAAATATAGTCGAAATCTTCGGGTCCCTCGAGATTTTTCATTAACTAGTTAAACACAAAAATAAGCATTTCGAATCTATTATTGCAGGGGTTATGACTTTGGAGGCATTAAAGCTTTCAAATAACAAAAATCCCAAAACTAAACTTGGCTTTAATTTCTCCAGTAGCTACTAGCATTTGATTCAATTGATTGCGTTTATTTGCAGACACGCAGAAGTGGTTCGACTTGGGTAGCACACGTCTTAAGCCAAGTTATGTTCCGCGTAAATGGTTAAAAAATGGAATTCTTTGCAATTATGTTTTTAGAATGACACCTTCGCATCTATGATCTAGATCAATGCCCTGAAATTTGCTAAGCTCTGAAACTTTCCATTTTTAGGAAATTACTCAAAATGTAAATTACGGGGGGGGGGGCCAAGATTCCATAGGTAAGATGTAATCGCTAGATGGCTCTACGTAATTTAAGCTATAATTTGATCACTATAAACATTTCAGTTAGTATGATGTTTGTTTTCTCATGTCTGGATACAAAAATATTTTGTGACAGATAACACAAAATTTGTCATGTTCGGCCAAAACGTATACCTTGGCGATATGAAATTTATCTGGGAACTCGATTGCATAAACAACAATGGTTGCTATTGTCGAAGTTACTTGATCGGCTTTTCTTCTTGAGGCTTGGCCATAAAAGTTTCTTCCAAAACCTGTTAATTTACGATAAAGCATTCTTCGGGTAAACAGATAGACGAATGTTTAGCAAGGGCGTTGCGACCCGGGATAAAGAAGTAGTTAATTAGACCATCAAGCGTTTGAAAGTACTTCTTGGCTTGGATGGCAGGGTATAGAAGGGGGCACTTTATGCTTAGAGCTGTACAAGTTGATATTTATGAAGTAGATTCTTTGAAGTTATTGTTTTGCTTATTGCGATTTTCTTCTATTACCTATGAACATTACCTGGTAGCCAATGGTACTCCGCAAATTTTGTGAGAAATACGCAATTTCATCAATCTTCTTAAATAGACAACGGATGAGTCGTTTTTCTATATTAAGTCAGAGTGATTACAGATCAGGAATAAATTTTTACGATTCTGGCCCAACTTTCATAGAGTTTGGTCACGTTTAGAGTCAAAGGTCATCGAAAAGATGGGAAAGAATGCGCCAAAGTTTCTGTCAAAATTGAAATCTGACTGTAAAACTTAATGTGTTACCGTGTATTTTACATGCGTCTGAAAAAGATTAAACTCAAAAGCAAATTTCTAATGACACCTCATTTTATTTGCAACATTTATGACGGATTGGTTACAAGAACTTTTGTGAAGCCTTGAAATACCGTATTTTGAAAATTACATGCGCCAACATGATTGAAGTGGCACAGTCGCTTATTTAGTTCTTAGGCAATGGGCGTCGATCTTATGCCATAGATATGGAGGCATTGCTACCTTAACATATCGCGCGCCTTGATGATTTTCATTATCTTTTCAGTTGTCCCAATTTTGAAAATGACGGTAAACAAGCATTGAAAAACTTCTTCTTGGAAACCACCCTAATTACAAAAAATGGATTTGCTGTTTAATCCATTCCAAGAGACAGTGATTTTAAGACTAGTGAAATTATGATATGGAAATCTCCGTTCATCTTATTTTGCATAAAGATTAAGCAAGTTTAAGTTAAGGTCTATGCTGGTTCTTATGGAGGTTTCTGAGACTTGAGATATTTGTATTTTACTCCGATAAATTATTACTTAGTAACCTTTTTTTTATGAGCAGCTTAGTGCCTATTTTAAATACGAATTTATGATTGTGTTTATCTCCATCTCCTGTAAGTAATCATTATTACATGTTTTATTACTATACTGTTATTCTTATCTTACTTTGTTAGACAACATGTGTTGTCATATTTTGTTTTCTTTATATTTGTGTTTCTTGCCATTTTGTATCAAAGTTGTTTATATACTCGCATACCCCAGGAGGGTGATTGAGTTCAGTAAACT
>JZLH01S0262492.1:22098-37783 GCA_001188425.1 Eucidaris tribuloides | reverse complement strand
TCAAAAATCTCCGCCTCCGCCTTGAGTTTTAATTCTCCCGCCCTAGCTGTGTTTTTCTCCTCTTTTCTCCCGACCAACACCTTTTTGAAAAGAAATTAATCTGAATCAGTGGATTTTTGACCTCATTTAGTGTTGTCACATCTTCAAAAATAAACCTAAGACAGCAGCAGAGAGCTTCTAAAAACCCTAAAAATGGCCTCCGGCCGCAAAGAACTTTTATGTTTGCGCCGGTGATGTGGGCTACGCGCACATTAAGTCAGAGTCTCCCGTTTGGGGTCTCGGCGGAGAATCTCCCGTTCCCGCTTAAGAGGTGTTTGGGGTTGGAGTCTCTGTAAAGAACATGATACATGTATCTTGTTATGCTTAAATATCTGTACGTTGACGTACATGAATTCAAATCTTAGATATGCCTTTGCCCAAATTGTTAGGAAAGGTTAAGAGGTATATTTACAATACAGGAATGTGGATCTGTTACGGATAACTTTGTTCTCATCTCACTTTTGCCATATTGGCAAATATTTCAAATGATTTCCACTTTGCAGTTTGTCATCCCTTTTGTATGCCTAAAACTTATCGTTGTATAATACACTGGTATATGGAAGAAGATACAATTGCAGACCTTTACGCATAACAAAGGGGCTAGAAAAAAAAATTTGTTAGAATTATAGTGACCGTTAGATTTTGAAAAAAAAAAAAACATTACTAGTCTTCCTTTCGACTTTTGACCCAGGGGCGGCGCCATGGTAAAATTTTAGGGGGCGAAATCCGTCGGGAATATTTTGCCGGCCAAATAGTAGCTGAAAATCGCTGAGTTGGGGGAGGGGGCGGAAGTTTTGACGGCTGAAGAAAAAATAATCACGACCACAATTTCTTCACGGCTGAATTCCCGGCCAAATACTAGCCGAAAATGGCTTAATAAATATCTTTTGGGGGAGAAAAACAATAAAACCCCGTAATTTGCAATACACCTGATACATAACAGGAAAATAATAGGGCAGCCGCTCCCCCCCCCCGTGGTATCCCCCCTGTATTGACCTAATTCAAAATTAGTAGGTGAAAAGTTGTATTCAGTGTCTGATACCGAGACTACTGCTTATAAAATTCAACTTGAGCAACGACCCAATTTCAAATGATTTGTCATTTATACGCGTATTGCAAAAACATTACAACGTATGGATCCAAATATTTGAACACTGCATTTCTATGTACCTATCTTTACTTGGATCAATCATCAAATCTGAGCAGAAAAGGTTAGGTGTACAAATAAAAAAAAAACCTACGGTCTTTAAAGTAATGACAGGATACATGTTCATATAGATTTTGGTATACACACAAAAATTCTGCCTTTTCGTGAGAAATCTACCGTCACCATGGGGGCAAATGCTCTCAGGAATTCTATTCAAGTGGGGGTGGGGGGGGGGTCACCCTATTGTTGCATCCAGGTGTGTTCCCCCCCGACACACACACACACACACACATGAGTAGAATTCCTGAGAGCATTTGCGCCCATGACCGTCACATGAACGTCGAATATGTCAACTCGTCATGGGCGGGATCAAGCATATCGCAGGCATTGCGCAGTGAACAATGACGTCAATCATAAAACGCATACAGACCATTGAACCAAATCAAGGTATGAAAAATTGACCTAAAGAAACAATACATAGAAGACCCCACCTTCATATTGTTGTGAAGAACACCATACAATGACAACCTATAAACATTAGATTTGGATAATGTCCATAAATATGTGCAAAAAGAATGGATTTTGGTACATTCTTGCGTCGTCAGCTATGAATTCCTCTCGATGTAAATCATTGACACTTATTTAGTCAGAGAGCCCGTTTCTTTAGTTCCAACAACAACAAAATGGCACAATATGATATATAGCCGCCAATTTTAAATTCTAAATCATATGTTAGAGTCATGGTTAATGGATGGTTCTTATTCTTTGGCAGACTTTGAATACGAAAGGCAAATTTTACTGTATAGGCGCTATAGGTGTATGCAAGGGGGTCGTGATGGTCCGGCATCTCTCTCCTCTTACCCCCCCCCCCCCCCCCGAAAAAAAAGGGTAACCATTTTTTTAAAAGTCATATTTTTTCGAGGTCCATTTTTCATCTTGCTGTTATTTCATTGTGAAAAGGTTCAAACATTATGATCACGACCCCACCCCCTCCCCCCGAAAATATCATGGCTACATCCTTAGGCGCATACATGACTCTCAAGCTCAGTACTGAGATGCTATAATGCAATTAGCAAATTAACTAAAAGTACTCAATACCATGCTACCATTTATGAGATGGGGAATCAATCGTTTCATGGATTAAATTAAATGATGACCATCGCCTGATTTCAAGTGTTGAAATCTGGTGTTTGTGTTGTAACAAAATACACTGAATTTAAATTCAGATCTTGTGTTTAGGCTGACCCCGAAAAATATGACGTACCTCTTTAGTTTGTGTTAAAGGTGTTGTTGAATATCGTCTGCTGAACCAAGTAGGTGTACTCTGGTTGGCTGTTGGTGATTTGCTTGTAATGTTTGCCCATTTATTAACATTACACACTAGTGTTACGGAATTCCTTACTTTAAAGGCCCACTGTCACGGGTCAACTCAACCACAGAGAGGATGAGAACTAGTCCTGGAATACAGGTACACATATTCACGAACATGGACCGTTGCATAGCCATAGTCTACACACTGCAGGAGGAAAACAAAATTTGTATTTTCCACACCACCATGGCTGTTTCTGTTGCATTATGGGTATCATTAGTACACCCTTTTTATTAGTTTAGTCAAAAGAGGGCGTTGTTCCATTAGGTCATGACAGTGGGCCTTTAAGCTTGGTGTTGGTGGTTACTAGCAGCAGGCGTGTGTATGGGAAAGCCTCGCCGTGCGACAGGAAACAAGAGGATTTGTTAAAAAGTCCCTGGATAATTATTATGCAAGTGATCAAACGTCCCCGTGAAAACAGAATATATATGGTAAACTGGTTTTTTTTCTTCAGATTTACACAATATCAATAGTTAGTTATATAAATTGGATTATATTTCTGTAAACTTTTGTCCCCTTTCTTGGTTGCCGATGTATCTTTAACCAACACCACGAATTGAGAGTGACGTCACTGAGTCTTGTGTTATCAATAATGCAATCGGCATCGCGACTTCGGCAGAAATCGTTGCTTGAAGTTCGGTTTAGCAGCCGATACTCGGGCCGACATTGCACCCTCAACACTAACACTAACACCAGCACCGAACTAGAAACTGCTTTCCTGAGTGTCACCTTTTCCAGATTGAATTTCGCAGATAACCATCTTCTTTTATGGATACAAAAATTGTACATTCTGAATGACACTGAAATGAACAGAACAAAATCTTCGCTATTTTGGATTAAATAAGAACTGCTAAATCTACATTTGCAATAAATACGGAATAAATTTTGATCTCTTTCAGTGATCCTGCGTCGTGCGTTGGAGGGGAGGGGTTGGTTGACAAAAGTTCAAAAAGAAGGACAATTCTTCGGAAATCCATCCAAAATTCGACAATTTTCACATAAAGCCACATGATGTATCTGCTCTCTTCAACACAACAACCGTGCAATAATGTTATAATTCGCCATCAACCTGTCTTCAAAGGTAATTTGTCCAAGCAGATAATTATGTACGTTGGAACTTGATCAGACGTTGAATTTCGTAAGTCCGTTCACTAGTTCACATTTCTTAAAGTTCTTTAATCACTATTGTCTGTAATCATGATAAATATCATTTTCTGTTCGTACAACTCGTTGATTGTGCAATCATTTTCCGAATGGGTTTGCCTAACATTTTCAAGGCGTTTTTTTAGCGTCCTTGCTGCATCCGTCACCACACCGTACACGTATTATTTGGTACCATGTAATCCGTGCTCTTACATCCAAACACACGCGCAAATTCGGGCATATTCTGAGCAGGTCCAATTGTCCTATAGAAGAAGAGGTAAAAATAGAAATTTTTAATTGATTAATTTTGGAATGCGGTGTAATAATGATAAAAGCAATAATAATATTTATAATCATCATCATCATCATCATGAACAAAAAGAGAAGATATAATATGTAAACACGCACAATAGATGTATATTGATTTTTGCAGTAAAGTTCAATGGGCTTCCTGACATTTCTTTATAATAACAATTTGAACACTTACCGGTGTTTCCACACTTAAACGTATTTGATTTTATTTGACCTGGCTCGATTTGATATCACTTCATATTATTTAATCTACAATGTATTAAGGTAGACAAACAAAAGTACACAAGTATCCGCATGCATATTGTAAAAAATATACATTATTTTTACATTAGATTTTTATCTATTTCCATTTCTGACAGGGTTGCCCTTACAGGTAAAAACAAAATAAATACACTAAGTCATCGAAAACTATACAGCATAAACACAAAATAATTCACACAAAACGCATATGAACAACTGAGGAAACTAAATATTAAATGAATGAATGAATGAATAAATAACTAAATAAATTAATTAATGAATAAATAAATAAATAGATAAATATATAAGTTACAAAAAACGAGTATAAATTAAATTATCTGCATTAAATACATTACATAATAGCAAAGGTAATGTATATTATAGCACAAATTTTATTAGAACACAAAATAAAAGAAATACGTCAGAAGATACACAAAACTGTTAGGAATGGTTCATATTGCTAGAAATTTACATTTCCACCACAAACAAATAACACAACCGGACATTTGTGTGCGTGTGTAAGTCAAACTATTACTCACCTATATCTACCGGGAGAGTGAACTGATGAGAGAATTCGTGACGTAATACCCTGCGGTCGGAATGAGCTACACCATACCTGGATAAAATAAAACCAGAATTTTCCTCATCATATTCCTTCTCCTTTCTTCGAGGTATACATCCAAACCTTATAAATTGTTCATTCTACTCTTCCTATACATAGCGATAGCATGGCCCTGGGAAGCGGGGGTGCTGGGGGTCCATGCACAGCACCCCTGCAAAAAGACGTGTATGTCTATTTTAGTTCACATTTGGCCGTGAACAATTAGTGAAACAAATTTTTGGCCGCGAAAATTTTGCGCTGAACCCCCCCCCCCCTCCCCCGCTGAGCGACTTTTTGGGTGTTGATTTGGCCGCGAATTTGGCGCTGAAAGATTATTTTGGCCGTGGAAAAGATTATCTTTGGACGCGCGAAAATATATATCTCGGCACCCCCGGTGAAAAAAAAAATCGTTCCCAGGCGTCCTGAGCGATAGATTGTTATCAGGAAAAAAAAACTTGATTGGGATTTAACTTTTTATCTAATTAGGATTTAGAATCCACTCTTATTACAGTTTTATTTTCATTTTTTTTGGGGGCGGAGGGGGATTTGTCCCTGACCACAATCCCGTTAGATAGATTTACGTTCAATGGGAGGAATATACAGAGAACATGTACTTTTAAAACTTGTTTATCATGATACATATGTTCATTTCAATGTATATATCAATATTTAGGAGCATAGTATCTTTACCTCATTTCGCACATACAGTTAAATGAAGTTGCATTATTTCAAAATTCTTCCTGTGTTCATTAATTGGTATGTGGTTACTGTTTAGTCCTATTCATTGTTGATGAATGTTTAATATTAAATACGAAACGTAAAACATCAATGCATTCCACTTTACTAGTAGTGATACAAATCATGCTTCATGAGTATGCTTTCGAACACGTGCAAAACATTAATACCTTACCTGCCCAAAATTGAGGAAAAACATTTGTTCTTGAGTTAGGTTCATTCCGGGGAGAAGATGTGGTACATTCCCTGTGTCTTTAACAATAGTCTGGTATGCCTGTAAGACAACAGTGAAAGAGTTTTTGTCTGAATCGAATAATGAAATTGGCATACGTGTATTAATTATGTTGTTGTTGGTTTTTGTTTTTAGCAAATCAGCCTAAGGTAAAAGAGCTGCATCAAAACACGATCGTGATTATAAATTTGCCCGAGTTGGAGACAGAAACACCTCAGCAAGTAAAAGAACCCACGCACTTCATCGAAAAGAGGAGGGTGAAAACCCGTGTGGTCACATATCAATATGCAAAAACTACCCGTGACTGGATGCCTGAGGGTAACAGTGATTAAGTTCGCTTTTCTAGTCCCTGTCATCCGAAATGATGGCAAAGCAATACTACTACTACTACTAATAATAATAATAATCATTATCATCATCATTACCATCATAATAATAATCATCATCACCATCATCATAATAATCATAATAATAATAATAATAATAATAATAATAATAATAATAATAATAATAATAATAATAATAATAATAATAATAATAATAATTTAAAAGTAATAATCATCATCATCATCATTATCATCATCATCATCATCATCATCATCTCACAAAAGCGAGCAAGAGACTATGTGAATGTTTCTTCCAATACAAATCTCAGTGCAGTAACCGTTGATCTTGGACACTAAAATCCAAGCATTACATCTTCCAACGGTTAATTATATCATTGAGTTTTTTTTATATAGCACACATTCTACCACTTCAGAGATGTTCCAGACATATTATATAGATAGTACTAAGATAGTCACAACAATATAGGAACAAAATATTCAAACAGAGGTAATGATAGCATAGATATAACAAATATAATTTACGGGAAATGTGTTGATGAAATATGAAAAATGTCATGCTAGATTAAAGAGGTATGAGGTTAGTGTACTTGGAGTGGAATAACCTGCCGTTGCATTAAAAAAAAATTCTATCTCCACAAAACTTTCGTCATTAATATGAGAATCATTGATCTTATAATTCAGAAGTCCATCCTCCTACGCCCACCCATATTCCCATCATTTCTCAAGTAATCGTTTTAATAAGGAGCCGCTATTCACACACATAACTCTTACCACTGGTAACATTGCTACTGTTTTTATTGTGTCTTTCTATTTATGTTTTATGTTTATCAATGTCTTACTTTGTAAATTTGTTTGTGTACTGTACCACATGTTTTTATGATTGGCCGAATAAATAATAATAATAACACTGACAAATTGATGAAGAATAATGTTGTGCTCGTAGTATTATTGTCCTACAATGAAAAGAAGTAGAAGAAAGGGAAGAAGAAGAAGAATAACAAGAACAAGAAAAATGAGAGAAGAAAAGAAGAACAAGAAGAAGAACAAGAAGAACAAGAAGAACAAGAAGACAGAAGTGGTGTAGTAGAAGATAAAGAAGAAGAAGAAGAAGAAGAAGAGAGAGAGAGAAGAAGAAGAAGAAGAAGAAGAAGAAGAAGAAGAGGAGAAGTACTGTGGTAGAAGAAAAAAAGATGAAGCAGAAGAAGAAGAAAGAAAAAGGAAAGAATAGGAGGAGGGGAGAAGATGAGAAGAAAGGGTAGAAGTATGATGAGTGAAATGGAGGAGGAGAAGTGAGCAGGAAGAGGACTCGATGGACTAGGAGAAGGAGGAGGAGATAGGAGGGGAGGAAGAGCAGAGGAGGAAATACCTGGAGTGCTTGTTTAAGTCCACCGTTATCTGCTATATTTTCTCCTTGAGTCATTTTGCCATTTAGCTGCAAAGTGAAAACAGGAAAATTTAAATATTATACTACATATCGTATTAACATTTTAAAACGCGACCTTAGTGTTAAATGTGGGAAAACAATACTATTATCTTATAATAGGCCTATCCTTATATATCGCTCACCTTCAGAATAAATACAAGTTTATAAACCCCCGAAACGAGTGATTACAAAGTTATTACAACTATCTTAGCATCAACATTGCGCGAATAAAGATAATTTATATAATTATACTCATGTACATTTATCACTCAGCATAAGAATAAAACTAGTTGATAGGGCCCCAAAACAACTGATCACGTATTACGTTTACAAATAAGTGCTCAGCTCATCATGTTCATTATGCGCGATCATCAACATGAATCATATATATTATTCAAAGATAGACCCTATTTGTATTTTCTCTTATATATCAAGTTTAGCTTATTATGTAGCACATCGCCATCAACAAGTCTGTGTTTATCAACAATGTTTGAACTTAATTTTTGTACTCCACTTTTTGGATTAAGAAATGTTTCCTCCTAAAACGCATCTGTCCATAATTACCCTTTATAATAAACAGAATTTCCTGGAATTCAAAAGTGACATTCTTACATTCATATTATTTTCAGGCATGACGTAATTGTTGTATTGGTCCACGATACATTGGGTTCGTTGTTTGAATGCATTGATCGAACTGTTGCTCCACCACTGCACCAAGTTGCCGTCCTTGTCGTACTGTCTACCTGAAAATATCAATCTTAATTTTTGTATACAAGTCGTGTATAACAAAAGTAGACACTCAGAAAAAAATTATTAGCAAATATTTCATGAATGATCTAGAGATTATTTTTTGATATGAATATTTTTGACCTTGTGACTAAGCTATCTGATGACACATATTGGTATTGAAGTATTTCACGGCATGAGTGAGCACAGGTACTTTTGTCAATAGGCCAAAATGCATTTTGCGCACGAATTTTGTTTCTATAACTCAATGTTAATGCCCTGCACAACCGCTGCTGCAGAGCTCTCACCTGATGTGCCACAAGGGATTGAATGGCCTCAGCATGCTCGAGAGATCTAATATGATCAATTTTGTGGCAAAAAAGACAAAAATGAAGCAATGATTCAGAAGTACCCCCCTAAAAAAGAAAAATGTCATGTTGCAAATGAACGCTGAACTGGAAAATGGCATTTTCTTGTTTTTGAAGCGGAGTAGGGTGGGTTGCTAATCTGAATCATTGCTTCATTTTGCTACCATTCTAAATCCTCAGCATGCTCAGAGAAGAGCTTATATCAACTCTGTGACAAGAAAGACAAAATAAAGCAATAATTCAGATACAATTACCAACCCCCAACCCCTGAAAAAGAAGAAAATGCATTTTTTTTTAAATTCACAGTTCATCTTGCAAACATGACATTCTCTACTTTTTATGGGGGTATATCTGAATCAGTGCTTCATTTTTGTCCTTTTTGTCACAAAATTGATATTAGCTCTTCTCTGAGCATGCTGAGGATTTAATCCTTGTGCACATCAGTTGAGAGCTTCTGCAGCACCGGTCTGTGAGGCATTAAAGGTATTGGCTAACATTTACCACAATTAAAAAAATCTGAGCCACATGATTCCCCATGTTACCAGTGTCTTTGATGATGTCTAAAAATGAAGCCCTGAAAAAATTGCATTTCAAAATAATTTAGTACTTCAAAAAAGTGAAAATCGTAAGTTGACCAGATTCACTTGCCCATTTCCTCCCATAGACTTACTGTGTGTACACCTAGGCTATTAAAACTCGCCCCGAGTTTTAATTGTTTATTCATACATAACTTGCCATTGGCAGTGTAACTTTCCAAACTTTTGTATTCTAGGGTGTTTATTTGTCCATTTGAACACTACTATGTAGCTCAGATATCAAAGTTTGGCAATTTTTTTTAATTGAAGCTCCACAATGTTAGCCTTCCACTTTAAACATTGATTATAAGAACACAATTCTGTGCGCAAATGCATTTTTGGCCGATTGCACAAAAGCGGGTATACTTTCAATACCAACAGTGTCATCAGATAGCTTAGGTCCAAGGTAAAATATTCATATCAAAAAATAATCTTGTAATCACGAAAACAATTTTTAATAATTTTTTTTCTAAGTGTCTACTTTTGTTTGATACACGCTGCAGTTGTGTCAATCTAGTAAACAGATCTGTTTTCTTAACCCTCAACCAACTTGGGAGGGTTCATGAACAGCTACTAAACAAATTTCACTGTCACAGCATTTTTGATAATAATAACTTCTATAAAAGACTGAGAGGAAATGTAAAACAATATTTTTTTCACAGCAGAACCTTTAAACAGTATACTTGATTTTCTGTGAACATTGTGTCGTAAATTGAGAACTGCATGTACTTTCCCTTAAACTTTGGAATAATTAATGTACAAATCATAAAATAATCCCGATATTATAAAGAGTTGCTGTATTCGTTAAACATTTTGTATACATCTTATATGTTCACTTTCCTTGTTTATCTACTACGTTGCAAAATGTACTGAATTTCTCGCATATTTGTTTATTGGGGTGGTATTGTAAAGTCGTGCCCAATTCAAGCTTTGCATTTGGTATTACGCCTTCTTCATTATCCATTCACACATTTGTAATAGTATGAAATGAACCAAAAAAAACCTGACGGAAATAAATGCTAATGGGATTGAGATTGAATTCAATTGATCTCGCTGTATAACCTTCGCTTTGACTATTATAATTCTTATTGTTTTCACCTCGAATCGTTTGTATATCGAAGTAAAAATATGTTTTCACCGACATGGATTCAGCACACAAAAAAGCTAACTTTCTAAACTTAATTCACATTCATTTCTACAATATTTCTATATTCTGGAGCAAAAATTTGGATCTCACTGTGACTGTCTATCCCTTGATAATTCCAAACTCTTATACAAAAGACCATTATTGAATAAATCCTCGAATAAATCTTCTGTAACTGTATTATTTTACATAAATGTATTTATATATAATATAAACTATTTATTCAGTGGTCAATATCAACTTTATTAATTAATAATTAATTACAATTATTCTGAATTGTAAATGTGTTGCTTATCTTTATATCGTCGTTACGCATTCCTATTTAGTAATTTAATTTAAGTTGTATCTGTTATGTCTGGTTTTTAATCACGCAGGACCATCATGCAAAACAGTCACCGAAGTGTTTGCGTCATTCTGTTGAAATATGCTGCAATACATGTAAATATCAAAAAAGAAATAACATCAATCAATCAATCACTCAATGCCTACCTCTATCATCGAACCCGTGTGTGATTTCATGGCCGATGACCATACCGATACCACCGAAGTTGAGATACCAGGGATGGTCGGCGTGGTAGAACGGAGGCTGGAGAATGGCTGCCGGAAACACTGAGGAATCATGGGAAGATATTTGAGAAATATTTTTAGTTGTTTTACCTTGTTGCTTCCAACTTCTTGATAAAATCAACTAAACAGGGAAAAATTATCGGCATAACGGCCTGTATTATTGGAGATGAAGGATTGCTTTGATAAAATGCTCTTACCGATTTGATTTGATCTGTAGTAAGCATTCACCACGGCAGGGCCAATCAACCAGCTGTGAAAATTAACAGTAATGACATGATACAGTAAGTTAGAATTTGCCATAAAGATTTTCACATTTTGCTTGAACCTACACACTCATAATTTGAACGCAAGTAGAAATCCACACGCACACATTATAATCTTGTGTACTCGACTAAAACTTTATTGGAAAAGCAAAACAAAGAAGTGCCTCTATACAGAAAATATACTGTACTTATTATCAACATTTGTATATATGAATTGAAATATACAACGTGAATCACTGTGGGATCGATTAAACTCCAAATCTATTAAAATTGAAAAACAAGATATCATAAGACTGATGCCAGGTAATGATAGTATATTCATTTTAATGTCGCGTTGTGCATATTGTCATTCGCATTCTGTCACGGATGGCTGCTTAGCAATCACATTAATTGTAAAACATGTCAAAATAATTTTATCTCGGTTTTGACATTTTCCACAAAAGTGATTACTGAGCATTTATACATGAAAATGTATGTGACCAAATATGAATGACCGATGTACCATTTGAAAATAGGACGCTTCTATTATCATTCTTTGATATTCGTTTTATATATCCTTTCCTATTGAATCTGGGTTCCCTTTTTACCCTCATACTGTGTACACCTAATCATTTATCTAACTAGCTTGGTTGTTGAATTGATTTATGTAGGCCTACATATCTTTTTACAGTCTAACTTACGTTTGTTACACAAAAACAGCCCTTAGTCTAACGATGATTGGGGAAAACATCAATTGGCCCGTGAAAAGGAAGCATATTTCAAACTTCAAAAGCAAATCTTGCTTTCCTTCATAATGACAATTTATCGAAGCTAATGGGATTCAATTAACATACGAAATTATTTGTTACGGTGTAACGTTCCATTTTGTTTTTTCTGGTCGTAAGATAAAGCATTCTGCGTTCTCTAATGCACACTATAACACATTTTATTTATTTATTTATCAAAGTCTTCTTTTAGCAGGGTAGTTTCATTCAGATCCACTGAGAAAGTGGACCCGCTTTACCAAAAAGCCCTTCTAGGATACAAATACAAAATTTATCCTTACAATTGCATACATCGCACAAGTAAATGAATAGAAAAATATAAATGGTAGACTTACTTATTTAAGAATATATGTAGGCATAAATACCAAACGATTAAAATTGAAAAAAAAATCATTAAATCATATACAGTTCAATACAAATTTTACCTGAAAAACAACTACGGGAAAACATAAATACTTGCAGAAATCAATAGATAATTAAAGCGAAACGAAACAATATGAAAACTCAAGAAAACACCAATTCATTATCTGCGACAGCATTGGAAATATCACAACAAAATTCTTTCTTTCGTGTTTTTGGTACACACCTATCTCGATCTACTTCTTCTCTTAACTTTTTGAGACTATCATGGGCCGTCCATCCTAGATATCGTATCGTATTACCAAAGTAGTCGTCTGGTTCAAACTCAAGCTGTAAAGAACAAATGAAAAATAAAAGAAGTAGGAAAAGAAGAAGAAGAACAAGAAAAGAAAAGAAAAGAAGAAGAAAAGGAGAAGAAGAAGAAGAAGTAGAAGAAGAAGAAGAAGATTTTAAGAAGAAGAAGAAAAAAAGAAAAGATAAGAAGAAGAAAGAAGAAGAAGAAGAAGAAGAAGAAGAAGAAGAAGAAGAAGAAGAAGAAAAGAAGAAGAAGAAGAAGAAGAAGAAGAAGAAGAAGAAGAAGAAGAAGAAGAAGAAGAAGTAGAAATAACACACAAACTGCAATTGTTGGCAGGATGACATGTATATATATTATACATTACATACATCACATAGCATATGTGACATTTGTATGTAATACATACGTTATAATTATGTTATAACGCTTAATACATTTATTGTATTATATTATTATCTTTTTAATATATTTCACACCATGTTGCAAATACGCAGCCCAACATAAACCTTCAATTCACCAACTTACTGTACTTTACCTGAATTGCTGAACACAAACTTTTGCGTATTTTTCTCCATTCACTTGTTGGTTTTAAGAAGGTAGCCCAATACTAGTTATTCCGAGGAATTGCAATTTCAATTTTATCACAAAAAACAAAAAGGTCAAATTGATAACAGAGTGGATTTTAGATAAATTATGTCCTTGCACACATTAAAGGTTAGTGACAGGATTGGGAACACTTGAAAAAGCATCAAGAACCAAATGAGTTGAAATATATACCAACTATACACTAGAAGGAGTGGATCTCCCACCTGGAGGATTTGTCTGTAATTTGTTTACTTAAGGAGAATCAAGCATAAACATAGGAGTATCTTAATTTTATCCGGGGACGATAAAAGTAAGTCCCATAGACAGCCACACAGCAGGTTTCCGTGCTACGAGTGATATTGGCATTGTTTATTCTAAAATGAGTCAACGTTTGACTACAAGATTTTCCCAGGAGAATCCTTGCATAGTTTACTAGATTCTACAGTAGTTTCATCCCAAATTGAGGACTACCCCCAATCATGCCAGTTACCTTTAATCAAATGACCGGGCAAGGGATCTAGGATAACTCCCCCTGAGGACAACTCCCCAACTACATTTTAAGTTCAAAGAATCGGATTTCTCCTCCGAGGAGTTGTCCTCAGGGGAATTGTTCTCAAGGGAATTTGTCCTCCGGGGGAGGTCTCCTCCATGGAAGTTGTTTTCCAGGGGAGTTGTCTTTGAGGGGAGTGGTCCTGCGGCGTAGTTGTCTTGAGATACGCCTAATGATACGATCAAGGATAAGGACCAGTACTGATAGTTGATCATCAATCACTGAAGTAGTTTTAGGACAATTATCCTCAAGACAACTACCCTTCCCCTCCCAAGAAGGCAACCCCTCTCCTGAAAACTATACCACCTAGGCCTAGATGATTATCCCTTAAGAACTACTACCCCTAATCGGATAATTACCCTGGTAGTAGATTTACTGGGGCATATATTGTCCTATTAGGTAATAGTTTGGGGAGTACTTGTTCGGTTTGTGGTTGCCCTTGTGGGGTAAAGGACCTATGGGGTATTGTGTTGGTAGTAGTTGTTTAGTTTTTAGTTGTACTTATGGGGTACTTGTTCTATGGGGTAATTGCATCGCTAGTATAATTATTTAGTTTGTAGTTGCCATTGTGGGGTACTTGTCCTATGGGTTAATTGTGCCAGGAGTATTTGTTCAGTTTGTAGTTGCCCTTATGGGGTACTTGTCCTATGGGGTAATTTGCTAGGGAGTAGTTGTTTGGTTTATAATTACCATTGTGGAGTACTTGTCCTATGGGGTAATTGTCCTGGTAGTAGTTGTTTTGTTTGTAGGTGCCCTTGTAGAGAGAGTACTTGTTCTATGGGGTAATTTTCCAGGGAGTAGTTGTTTGCAATAACTGTTGTGGGGTACTTGTCCTATGGGGTAATTGTCCTGGGAGTAGTTGTTCAATTTGTAGTTGCCCTTGTGAGTAGTTTCCCCCTGGGGCTACTGTCCTGGGGAATGGTATAGATGCCTAGGGGAGGTAGTAGTTGTCCTAGCGGAGTAATCGTCCAGGGGGGTAATTATTCGGTGGCATTTGTCTGCGGGATTGTCCGGATGCACATTGAACCAGGTACTGGTATTATTTAACGATGACAATACTTACGCCTTCATATTCTTCGTTTAGTTTTTTATCGTCAAAAATCCAGTCTGGGTAGCCGACAAGTTCTTGCATGGCATCACACTAGAGTAACAGAGAATTCCAGCAGGGGAACAAAAGAGAAATTTCAGCTTTATTTCTTCAAACAAATTACGTTTGAAAATGAAAAAGCAGATTCTCAACTAGATTTTCAAAAGTTTACAAGTTCCCTTTTGTGTCCAACTTGGTTGGTTTGTTCACAACTTCATAATACAGAAATGCATTTAGTACAAATTAACAAAGATGCAATATAAAGACGTACATGAATATATTTGAATAATCATATAGATAGTAAATTTATTTGAATAAGCATAACCTTTAAATCATTATCATACTGTTCGTCCATGTACAAGTCTCAGACCAATCCGGAACCCAATCCATTTTCAGGCTGTGTTTTTAATTCGCACACAAAACCGTTTTTGCTTGAAACCTGATTCTTCAACCCAGTGGCTTTTGTGAGAAGTGAAGATTATTTTGGTGGTTGTTGTGTGGGGTTTTTTTTTTTTTTTTTTTTTTTTTTTGGTTTTGTTTAGCATATTTGGTCGAAGGTATTTCGGGGTGTGAAATCATGAACACAATTTTAAAGTTGAACGTGGATATTTTACTCAACACGATAACATGAGGCGCTTTTTTTTTACAATTAACTCATCGCCCCCAAGATGTCATAGAGTTAACAAATGGTCAATCCGGTTCCCATAGCCAACAGGTTAAGGAAGGTAAGCTACGTTTAGTTTCAGATTAGGGTTAGGGACAGACTTAGAGTTAGGGGTGTGGAATTAGAATAAGATTCAAGATTGTGATTAG